>JAGFPH010007191.1:6343-20767 GCA_018207615.1 Philaenus spumarius | reverse complement strand
CAATTTTAATAAAAGTTTTCAAACAAAACTAAAATATATTCCTTTATAGATGATTAAAATTTTACAGTAAAATAGATCAGATTTATATTTTTTCTCTTGATCAGTATCTTTTATTCTCACAAAAATCAATATCATTACCTACACGTATACCTGTAGTTACTAAAGAGCTCGCCAGTTGACACGGAGTAATACTATCAGCATATGCCGCGCGTGGAAATACACCAATGAAGTTAATACAAAATAAATGCTTTTTAAAGACCAGCTTCCCTATAATATCTCTAAACTTCCATATAGTATATGTCTCAGTTATATTTTCAATAACAAAAGCTTTCATTCTAGAAAAATATACTTTGTTTAGGTTTTTAATAGTTTTCCTAAGCCTTTATGTTTTAACCTTTATTATGACATAATAATTGGATTAAAAAATTAAATATTATTTAAATATTATCTTAGTTTTAATAATCCTTTGTCTTTCTTGAAATTAAATTATAAAGTGTGCGTTGAGGTAGGCACAAAGTTTAACTTCTGTTCAGGCACTTCGGAAATCTTTCAACGCCTAAATGTGCTGTCTAGTTTAATGTTATGAAACATTATAGTGGATATTGACCTACAATTTTGGTAGTAGGTCTTCATTGAGTATAAGGTAAAGACACAAACATAAACAGCAAAAGTAAAACATATTGTATCAACTGTTCATTTTTATATAACATATTTTTGAGTTCCAACTTACTGTTACACTCGTCAATGCGGTACACAACTGAAATTTGGTAGGTAGAGCCATTTGTTTGGTAGGTGCTCCTTTAGAAACAATTTTAGCAAATTTCCTGCAAAAGAGTGAAAAGTAAAAAAAAAATAGGTAATTATGGGGAGCGAGACTAAATGTAAGGAAGTTTGTTTTTAGTATTCTGAAAATGGGTTTATATAAAAAAAAACTCAAAAACGTGTGGACATTTTTTTTTTAAATTACGAGAATAATAAAACACCAAAAAAAGCAGGTTATAGTCCAACAATTTTGGTTATGTTTGCTTTAACTAAAGAATCTAAATACTAAACTGGGAAAGAACAACAATTATCGTACAAAAAGTATAAAAAATAGAATCACTAATTGCGTCAAATCAAATGTGATAAGAACAAAAACCAGTTGAACATGCGAATTAACATAGCAAATAACATAAAGAACATTAAGCAATCTTGGAAACTAACATTGCCAGATTAGCATAATTTCTATATTTTGTATATAAATATTTTCTTTTTTCTTTTTTATACTCAGTAAGCATTTATTTTCAGAATAAGAAAGAAAAACTAATTTAGTTATGATCTTCTACACAAATACCCAAACGAAAACATCTACGCAGTTTGGGATTTTATTTCGTTGTGGAAAGATCATAGATATAAGTTACTGTAACTTAAACGTAATCAAAAATATTTAAACATACCTTTAATAAAATTCCAACAATATAAACGTATTAAATACAGGCTCTACCAATGTATTAAAAAACCATATACAGTACTTTTAATATACATAAGTCTCATGATGATACTGAGTCAAAATGAATCAACTTCTAAAAATTCTCAAATATGGATGTTACTCAAATAAAACATTAGCTCAATAATACTGGTAGTTCCGTGAACAGTAGACCTCGCTCGTTGAAATTGAACAGTCAAATCCTCTCTCACAGACAAATGTGGTTTTGAGCTTAGGTTAAAAATAGTGTGCCAGTAAGGAAGTAAGCAGAAGGTTTAGCCAGTGAAACATTATTTTCCAATTCCTGCGATTCCGGGGTTTCTAGTTCTCGTATTTTTTTCTTTTCTTGAGCTTTAACTGCTAAAGATTTTCTTTTAGGGGGCATTGTGTTTTATTTAGCTTAATAATGCGTAAGGTAGCTAAAAATATCGCGTTATTGGGGAAAAACATAGAACTAAATATTTACATACTTAAATAACTAAAACTTAACAAAGTATTTACATTTCCATATCATAATACAATATTAGAAATAATGAAAACAAACTATGTTAAAGCGTCGTGATAGTGATCTGAACCCATGTACCAACACTTCCCACGATCTCCAACGGTAATTTTTTGTATGTCCTTTATCGCCGCGAGGTTTCATTTGTTTCATCTTATTTTTTAATTAAAATAAAGCTAAGTCAAATACTTTTATTTAATAATAATTTACAAGTATACTGTTCAATTCTTTGATTTATTCTTTACATTTTCATGTAATAATATGTCATTTTTGGGCAAAGGATATAGTATTCCTAAATTACTATTCAAAACAGGCCTAGTTTTGTTAGCAGTCTTGTAGTAGGAACATAAAAACTGGTATTTTCAAAATAAGAAATTTGAAATTGATAAATATTTTTATACAGTTCTATTTACAAATAAATTACAAAACTTTTGTACTTTTATGAAAAAATCTTTACTACTTTGTATGTAGGCCTAAAGTTGAACTTTTTCCTTTCGTTACTGAACATGCTTGTTTCTTGAGCTATTAACTTTGTTAATTTTACTTCAATAATTTTTTTTACTGGCGTATATGAATTCTTTGAACCTTTATCTACAAACATGCTATTGAACACTTTTGAATTGGTTTAGAATAAACGTATAAAAACATGGTTAAAAGACAACAACTTGGACGATTTTTAACACATTTGAAGTATACGGAAAAAATCAAGAATACGATTTTGTTTAAAATCAAATTTGCTAAGCAAAATGTTATTAGTTTTTAAATTCTACTAACGGTTGAGCCACAAACTGGCTTTGGAAAAAAAGCTTACACCGAGAGAAACGGTGCTGCCTTCATTTTTATTTTATTTAAGGGGTTAAAATTAAAAATGGAAAAAAACATATACATACATCGCTCGACCTATTAATAAGGAACATTCATGCAAAAAATAATCACAATCGGTGAATGCATTTGGCCGTAATTGTGAGAAAGACAGACATACAGACAGACACACAGACGAAATGCCGAACGGTCGAGCTAAAACGGAGACCTCGCTTCGCTCGGTCAATAAACAAACGATAACTGATGCTACTAAAACTCAAACGTAACAATTATTCCCCAATTCACGAGAAATGTGCTCCCACCTTAATTCTTCTTCTTGTCTTTCTCGAGTCAAATCTGCTGTCACGCCTCGACGTTTACACTGGCGGATTCATCCAAAATGTCTCGTCTCGAATTGTTCCCCTCTATTTATCACCACTGTCCCCGCTCAATTTCACTCTGGTGTTCGGTAGTTGGCCTACTAAAAAATGAAACTATGCGATTGTGATTCCATCGATTGTTGCTCCAAATTAATACAACACTACGTCTATCAAAATTATCTTGTATGATTTAATCAATATTATTCATATTATAATCATATAAGTCATTCATATAATCCACCTTCTTCTTTGTCACACTATCAAAAAAACTTTTGATCAAATCGTTGACTGAATATTCTGAGTTTGTTGATGTTAGACTTCGTCTATTTCTTGAGGTTTTTGTTTGAATAATTTTAGAGAACTTTACAGGCAAAGCGAATAAATTATAAAACAGCAAAGAATCATGAGAAGTAATCCATATGCTTTGCTAGTTTGTCTGTTTATAAAATGAAACTCTGTTCTAAGTAGAAATACATTCAAGGCACTTATATATGTATTTTCAAACTTTAATAACTGCAAAGTTAAATAAAAATAAAATTGAATTTTTGTTTTGCTTAAGGAAATGCATATTTACATTATTTCACTCTTTAAAGAGCAAGATTTGTGTTTTGTCTAAGTACGGTAATTTGTATATGTAAAATATAACATACCAACCGCAGTTTAGTATTGTGGACAAACGAATTAGTTTAGACAACATAGTTTTATCACAGTAATTCGCAACTAAAGAATCTTAGGATATTATTTTTTTCAATTTCTAGTAACGTAAAGGGTATATTTTAGAGGGTGGGTGTGGTTGTTGATGCAATTTCAAATATCAATAATGGTTCCGTTTCTAAAAATAATAAACGGTACCAGGAACTGGCACATACTTTCTCACAAACATATTTAAATTATTAAACAGATTCATTGTGGCTTCATAATTGTAGGAGATATTTGATATTTGTACTTCATATTTGCATTAAAGTAGGAGATTAACTAAATATTATTATTATTAGCTAGAGAGAAAATTATTCGTTTGATTTCGAACAAATTTGCAGAAAACACGTCTATTATTCCTGTATAGATGCACGAAAAAAGGTTTTGAAAAATTTTGAAAACAACCCACTTTTTGGCCAAAAAATCCTTAAAAATCAGTTATTATTATTATTAGCTAAACAAGAATTTTTAGAAAGATACGGTTTTCTGCATATAAGCTACAAATAAGCCAAATTTGATCAAAATCGTTAGAGCTGTTTTTTTATAAAAAAATAATAACTGATTTTTTGGGGGTTTTTTGGCCAAAAAGGGGGTTGTTTTTCAAAACTGTTCAAAACCATTTTTCGTGCATCTACACAGGCCTAATTGACATGTGTTGTGCACATTTGTTTGAAATCGAATAATTTTCGCTCTAGCTTTGTATACATACAGACATACAGACGTACATACAGACAGACATTTTGTAAAAACCACTTTTTTGGACTCAGGGGATCCGAAAACGGATATTTCCACAAAAATCCCAACATTGATTTTTCGTGATCACTATACTATACTATAGTATAGTGAGAACTATACTATACTATAGTATAGTGAGAAAGTAAAAGCAGTATTCAATTCTCGCAAAAATACTTTTAATTGTCAAACTCGTTTCAACGATAAAGTCGTCATCTTTAGTAACATATGAGCTACGCATTCTAACTATAATTATAGGTTGAGTGTTACATAATTTTTAAAATCTTTTAAAAGACAACTTACTAAAAAAATCTGACTTAACTGTTTCCGATTCAAGATGGCAATCCAAAATGTACATAACTTTTGTTTTTGTATTTTCATTTACCACCAGTGAATAGGGTTTAGTAGAAGAACTCAAAGTCTTACCAAAAATTGCTAATGATTCACCTTTTATAGAAATATCTTATCTTAGGTAAACATTTTAATATAGGGAAAAGTTAAAAAAATACATAAATGTCAACGTAGGTCGAGTGATTTAAAGTCTTAAAATTTAAAACATTTGTACTTAAATTGTACAATATACGCCTTGATCACGTTCATACTGCAAGGTTTAAAATATTGTATCAGGCCCTGCACAGAATTATATTAAATTTCAAAATCGCATACAACAAGGCAAATAACGATAGGTATATAAATAGAAAAACTAATAAGATATTCAATCTAATAACTCAGCATCCAAGAGCCCAAGAAGTCCAAGAGTCTATTATTATTTATTATGAAACAATTTATAAAATAAAAAAATACAATTGATAACAGTGTACCAATGTTTCTTTATTAAAAGAAATGTTTAAATCATGTTATCAAAAATGTAATGTTTTAATTAGTGAGTTTTTATGTGGTTTTAATTTACTTTTTTTATCTATTTACTGCAAGCAACTTATAATACTAATCCGTTGGCTTAATTCTCGTTACCGTAAAGTTTATCAATCAAGAAACTCTGGTATTTACAAATCAAATTTCTGTTTCTTCAACCGATGTAAGATATTTATTAAAAACTTTATAAACAACATGTTAACAATCCAATAAAACTAAAGATGTTGCTAATAATTTAATGACGAAAATGAAATAAACAACTGAAAATTCGTTTATAAAAATTGATTGCCATAGAATGGGTATTTTTTATCCTTTAGGAAACAAATATTCACCGAAATTAATGTATTGGCTCTTTTCCAAACGTTTGAATATGTCTACGCCTTGGATGTAACGTAAGTAGCTATTTATGACATTCTGGAAGCCATAAAATCAATGTGAACATACATCTTGAATCCAGAAAACATTTGATTATTTATTATAGGTTTCGTCTCTTTGAAGCTTTTAACTTGGGTCTTTCCAAAATGTGTATTTTCTTATTATGTAAACAACAGCTCTAATAAGGTTCATACGAATTTAGCTTTAATTGTAATTTATGTAACAGATAATTTAAAAACTTGATTTAATTTCAATAGTAACTATACATCACAATCTAGTTAAATAACTATTTAAATGTATATGTGTTTTTTTTTCAGATAATACATTCATGTTTTTTTACAGTTTTACAAGAAAAGAAAACCATCCCCATATGACATAAAGCAGTTGCACGAGAATGGTCCAACTTTGATACATGCAGGAGAGTAGGTTCATAATTTACTTTTATATGGTGCATATTCGTACTAACTTTAAATTATGAACTTAATAATTTCATTAAGAGAAATAAAAACCAACACACACTGTCACAGATATATTGGTAGACACCAATACTCCCAAAGACTTAAATAATTAAAATTAAAAAAATTAAACAAATTATAGAAAGATTCAAATATTAAAAACAAGTTAGTTAAGAAGAAATCTTTGCTCTGAGAACAGTTAAAAGATTACAACTGATACTAGTAACACATGTGTAAACTATTAGGTTACGTTCCCAGACATTTCAATCAAGTCAGCAGCATTAGAACAACTTGCTCTGAAACTAGCGAAACGACTCATATTACATTTCACACAGCTTTAGCGAACAATGCAGAATATCACGAGAATGGCTTTACAAGAATTTACAGATAGACAAATTTTTAGAAAAAGTGAAAGACCAATAGGGAGATGAGTGAAAAATCTTTGGCCAATGACAAACGCTTTTTCAAAAGGACGCGGTAGGAGGAGTAGGGCAAGAGCGAGAGTCTTCTTATTCTAAAATCTTTTGAACGGGCAAGACCTAAAAGCCCGCTTCACACCACAATGTATATTTCAACATGTATATTTAAAACATTAAAATTAACTCAAGTAAAAGAATCACCCTTAAGTCATCATAACCTGCACACCAATCTACAGGATTCTACCCAAGGACCAAATTTGGAGCCCATTCGAGGAAACGTTAGTCATCACAGAATTACGAGTGCTTAGTGTCAGCGAAATAAAATAAATGTGTTAAATAAAGCTATCTAAAGTGAAAATCTAAAAATCAATTTAAAAGCGAATAAAAGGGAAAATCGCCAAATATGTAAGTAATTTAAAAATTTCAATTTATGTTAAGACAGATCTCGAGGTTAAGCAAATTGATTAAATCAAATCAAAATCATATCCAGATAGTTAAAGTAAAATTAGGTAAAAATATCAAATGGGAAAATATTATGTAATAAAATAAATTCATAATTTAAGAACAACACTAAGTAAGCAATTTGGTCGGGTCTTCTTTATATAGAATTAGCTGCCAATGATTTTAATAATACCTAATAAGCAATTGAAAGGAGATTCCGATTGAATTTAAAAGGTCAGAAAATGTTGTTTAGGATAAGGTTTAAAAACAAATAATTATGTTAACTTAATTAACAAACTTTTAATTTCAATAATTTTATACTATATTTTATTTAGCCTATTTTAATAAGGAATAAGTTTTATATATTAAATATTAAGGAAACTGTATAGTAATTAATTAGTACAGTTTCCCTTAACAACATTATAGATTACGTATAATAATTATCAAAATATCCTGTAGGCCAGTCGGTAAAGGTCAATTTTGACCAAAAGTACCAGTAATTTGCAATACGGCTGATTTTTTTTTTATAAGTACATTAAAGTATGTAGATTAACATAAAAAAAAGTTTACCAGTCTATCGATTTCCCAAAGTCGAAAAAAAATCGATTATCATTTTTTTTCGATTATCCTTAATATTTCGAGCTGGGATGAAGATAGAGGAAAATAAAAAATACCACCGTGTAGGGGAGGTATTTTCAACAAAAAAGGTCACATGTATTTATTTCGTCCGAGCAATGGTTTGTCTGGAAAAATTCGATAATGCAGGTATGTATTTTGCAGCAGGGGAAATCACTAAAAGGGGACATCTTATTCATATATGAAGCGTTGGCTCATTCTAAATTGGCCGAATTTTAATATATCGAATTGAAACTTGACATAGGAGTTAAAATATATATTTTAAACAATTATGCTGAGTCTCAGCTTGTTATCTTGAAAATTACCCGATCTAGAGCCACTTGACTTATTAATGGGTTTCTCGATTTTAGGAGTACCGGACCCACCAATTCATTTTAAACAGCTCCAGTTTAGACAATTTTCAAAATATCAACCTGAAAGTTTTTTTTGCAAGTTAAATATATATATTAAAACAAGTTCAAGGAGTATAAACCTTTTTTATTATTTACTTTTAAAAGCACAAGTAAATTAAAAAAGTATAATTTTAGACCTTTTTAGATTTTTCATCAAAACGCTTGAGTTGATCAGCTGCAGATTAGTCATTTTTTTAAATATAGTTTTTAAAATAAGTATAGCAAAAAACAATTGTATTTTTAACTTCTGTACCAATTTTTAAATCGATATGTTCAAAAATGTCGAAAATGGAGTCGTTGAATCCAAAAGTGTTATAGTTAAAACGAGATAGGTAAAACAGAAGACTATTTTCTAGCGCCTCGTTTTTTAAAATAACAAGAAAAAAATCGTTCATACTTACTAAGAATATTGATACTGGTGTACTCAACTTGTAAAACAAATTTGATGTTGATATTCCAAAAAGTTTGTAAACTGGAGCTGTTTAAAATGAATTGGTGGATCTGGTAGCCTACTCCTAAAATCGATAATCGAAATCGACTCCTAGATCGGGTAATTTTCAAGATAACAAGCTGAGACTCAGCATAAATGTTTAAAATATATATTTTAACTCCTATACCAAGTTTCAATTCGATATATTAAAATTCGGCCAATTTAGAATGAGCCAACGCTTCATATATGAATAAGATGTCCCCTTTTAGTGATTTCACCTGCTGCAAAATACATACCTGCATTATCGAATTTTTTCCAGACAAACCATTGCTCGGACGAAATAAATACATATAACCTTTTTTGTTGAAAAATACCTCCCCTACACGGTGGTATTTTTTATTTTCCTCTATCTTCATCCTAGCTCGAAATATTAAGGATAATCAAAAAAAAATGATAATCGATTTTTTTTTCGTCTTTGGGAAATCGATAGACTGGTAAACTTTTTTTTATGTTAATTTACATAGTTTAATGTACTTATAAAAAAAATTCAGCCGTATTGCTAATTACTGGTAGCTGTAACCTATACCGACTGGGCTACTGGTAAAGTTAGTTTAGTTGATTCAGCAACTATCATTAAGTAAAATTTAGAGGAAGAGACAAATTGAGGACAAATTGAGAAATTAAACATTAAGAAAATGTATACTAAATTACTTATACTTTTCAAGGACAATTTTCATTAAGTATCAAAAGTATTTTCATTTTTTTATTAATTTAGAAAAGGCGTAGATATCAAATTAATCATATGTCATGTACAATCTTTTATTATTAATTATACATTTAATTCAAACAATCAAACGTCTCTGAAGTTATTTCAACCAATTAGTTGTAAGTCAAACCTCTCAAGCCAAGCATAGATTTATTCGAGTCGAATCTGGTGGTGCCCCCAAATAAGACAAACCATACATGGTTTAAAAATTATAAACCTCATAAAGGTAAACATAAAAGTGGAAATAAACCTTACATGATAAAATCACCCAAATAATAAATAAAAACCTTACAACACATACACACACTATAAAAACAAACCCCAAATGCCCGACTTGGCTCAACCAATGAATACAGAAACTATAAGAAGCGCAATCCCCATGTTAAAAAATTCAGCCCAGTTTTATTTGAATTTGACGAGGTTGCCACGGCGTTCACTAGGTAGCGGAAGCGCCACAATGTGCTAGAGACAGAATGGCACTCTTTCTTCTGTTACTGAACATTTTTTGTTTCTTTAGCTAATAACTTTGAAAATTTTCCATCAATAAATTTTTTACCGGCACATATAAATTCTATTCTTTGTCATAATATAAAGAGCTATAGTATTATTTGTCGATTTCTTTACAGAATAATAAAGTAAAGTTAATACACTTAAATATCATTTTATATAGTTTGCTATGCCATGTTTATGTTGTCATTGTTATTTTTCTTTCCGTAATTATGTGTTACTTTGTCTTACTATAAAGAGCTACAGTATTATTTGTTGATTTCTATACAGAATAATAACGTAAATAAAATACACTTAAATGTCATTTTAGGTAGTTTGCTAAGCCATGTTGATTGAATGGTAAACAATGTTTAGATTAAAATAAATATTAGTATCATACAACATTCTAAATCATTTTCCGAGTTATTAATGAAAATCAAACTTATTATTAACGGGGAAAAGCAGTTAAAATGTATTAATAAAGCTATGTAAGTAATTAACAAAACCCGAGACAATAAATCGTCTGATGTGATAGTACGTTATAACGAGACGGTAGCCGTGAGCCGTGGGAATATAGCGAGATTCTGGCGCGTACTTAACCTGCTGTAAAAACTAAACCACTTGAGCTAATTTTTTGAAAAAATATGTTTCATAAAATTTAACTTATTGGCTCAATTTTTTACGCTTACACCTCGTCTCTGACCAAAAAACAAAAATATTTCTCACATAACAACTTTTTCGTGTCACAATTTAAAGTTCCATATTAAATCTTAGCTTTGGAAATTTATGTATACCTTTAAAGATTTTTTATAATTAATAATTTTTATAACAATATCATCCCACACTAATATTCTGTCAGTATGTAAAATTTCGTAAGAAATCGGTGTGTTGCAAGAGGAGTGTTCAAAACAACAGTGTATTTGATACACGAGCATCACAATTTTAGCATCATCTCCGAGCCGTTTTGGCTTTCTAGACCTTTCCAAGATGGTTTAGGCACACTTCATTATTTCATACTGTATACAGGCGATGGGCCAGTCTATTTTATTCTTTGGTCGCTGGTGCGATTGCAAGGGGTTGGAGGGGAGTGTGCGACACTGGCGCCGACAGCCTGCTCCTCGTTGCGGCCGCCGTGTCAAGCTTGTTTTGGCGCGAATAAAATCGGCTGACTATTTTCCATATACATTGCGCTTCTTATAGTTTCTGTATTCATTGGCTCAACACAGACTCTCAAAAATGTGTAACTCTAAAACTACATACAACTGAGTTCATATATTTCTACTTATATATATATGTGATAATGTACCTAATGATTTCTCTTCCATGCTGTACAACTATTCCTTAACATCCTGTTTGAACAAAAGCATAGAATATAACAACTTATCTTTTAGCTGCTTTGGCATATTAATAATAAACTACGTAGGATATGAAAATAATTTGTACGAGAAGACATTTTTTAACCTTAGGAAGCGTACTGTATGTAACTGTGCTCGTCTCGTCTACTAGGGATAAGTTGTATCTATAGATGATGGTAATAAATAAGAGTTTTCTCACAAAATGTGCCCTTACTGTTATACGTTTTTAAACTAAACAAGGATTTGTGGGATAGTATTTGGTACTTCCTTAAGGTTTGATAATTGAATTAAGTTTGTAATAATTACTAAGCATTATTATATTCTTTCTTTTTTTTAACTTGGTGTGGTGTTTAAAGTCACAACAAATAAATTAGTTTTCATAGATAACTCATTAAAATAAATCTAGTTTATATTGTTTAGATTTATATAACCTCCTGATGTACCTTGATGTATCTTTATTAACATTACTTAAGGTAAACATAATTTTTTTAAATAAATTTCTAAGATTTCATCCTGTAATGGGTTCATAAGGTATAAATAATTGTGGGAGCTTATTGAATGCGACTCATGTTTTCCGAAGTTTTTATGAATAAGATTTGAAAAGGCATTGCACCTTGGTAGGTTCAACGTAAGGCATGCAATTAAGTTAAGGTACGAAATAAACTGCTTTGTTAAAGGTGTTTTTACTAACCTCAAAATCAATATGAAACGTATAAATTGCTTGGACGTATAAATTGTAATGCTGTGATTGTTTACTTCTCCAGACAATAATGGGACAAAATAAGCCGCTTTCCGAAGTGAACATCACAAGCAGTAAATTTAAAAACCGTGTTTACAGGCACTGTGATGTTTATCTGTGGACTATTATTATGTACCTAAATAATCTGGACGTCTTGGAGGGTCGGATGGATACAGTTAGATGAAACCAAAAAAATCGCTTAAAATTAGACCTCAAGAAGGGTATTTATAGACCAATGACAGTGATGAATTGCTTATAATCGTTATAGATTATATAATCTGCTTATAAACTGGGAAGGTATTATACGATTGTTTGTCTTCAGACAACGAAGAAACTTCAGTATAGTCTGATCTACGAATCAGAGCTTAACTTGGAATATTGAATTCGAAAGAAGTATTTACAGAGGCTAGTATATATATTTGTGAATAATTCTACTGTTAAAAAACTTTTTGAGAAAACTTATAGACTGGATTGTGTAAAAACATAATTTCTTTTTCACCTTTACATTAATTCAGTTAGACTAATAAAGATAAAAGGAGCAGCGTATAGCGCAAGTAAGCCGAATGCAAGTAATTTAGACTCGAAAGTAAATTCGTTGTGGGTTCAAACTGTAGAAACCTGGATAAGCTACTTTTTAAAGACTGAGACGCTCTGATTCCCGAACTTTAAAAAAAAACCTTAAAAAAGTCATAAACAATAAGCGAATTGTACCACAGACGATGGTGATTTCTTGTAAAACTATTAGGCTTGCAGGACAACACGATACGAGAATGTACATATTGTAAGGGAGCTGAGATTGGTTCTGAATAAAAAATGGATGAATTGAATACATCGTGACTGATATATGAGAATATTTTATACGTGTAACAACAAAATTCATCTAAATGTGTAACGTTTTAAAAATATTGAATAGGAAGAATAATAAAAATAGACAGAAATAACTGCATAATCATTTATAAAATTCAATACTTATAAAAAACAAACATGTATTGTTAATACAAAAATTATGTTTAGTTTTCTATAAATTAAAAGAGATTAATTTATTTCTTGAAAACAAAATAACTATGTAGAAGCTATGAAAGACTACTTTCGGTTTAAAAATATAAAATATATTATCCCATTTTTAGAAATATTTTTAAGAACTTACCTTGTGGTCGCTACCATGGTGCAACTTCCGGAAAAAATCTACTAATTTTTCGTTTCAAGGTTCTCAGATCCCAAAACTCAAGACCATATATATCACTATTTAGGTACAATTTTAGGTGCCGTAACTTTATACAAAATACGTCTAGACCGATATTTAAAGTACAATGATGGAAAATCTCGGACTAGTCATTGAGCAAAATCTGACAAAGGGGGAAGTCATGGGAAAGGTTTTTGGAAAAATTCCTATAACTTCCTTAATTTGAAAATATTTCATCTATTTAAATTTTATAAAACTAAACACTAAAAATGTGGTGAATTTAAGCAAGCAAGGATTCATGGCCAGCTAAAAAGTAGATGAAAAAGTAGAACAAAGATAATAAAATTATATGACCAAATAATTTTAATTTGGGCAGTTGTATAATATAATAGGAAATAAATGGGCTACACAAATGTAATATTGAGGGATTTTATAAGGTGTTGTGTTATTATATTTTAAAGAGTTTAAATGGCTGCCATTTTTAAACATATTTTTAGAAAAACTTTATTAGTTTAGTTTTTTACGTTACATTTGTGAGTAATTTGCAAAATTCAACAAAATCGGTTATGAAGTTCTAGAGATATAAATTATTTAATACAAACACAAAATGACGAATAGCTGGATTAAAAAGCATTATTAGGCCTGCGTTTTATGAACTATTTATTGGGTTCAGCAGCGGAACAGAAGTAGTTTTTCCGTGGGACTTTATATTTCAAAGCAGTCGTTTTTTAATTAATAGAAAAAAAAATTAATCAGTTTAGTACAGGAAGTGTATAATAAGCTATTTCCATTAAATTTACCAACGTATTTTTATGTTTTGAAAAGTAACCTGATAGTATATAAAAAGGTTACCAAATATTTATCACTTTACTTGTTCAGATTACAAGAGACATAATTATGAGGATTTTAGAATTTTAGTTTATAAATGATATGAAATATCGCAAAGGTGAGTCAGTCATATCAAACATATTACTAAATTGTCATTGTATTATACAATAAGACCACAGATGGGGTTCCACCAAATTAAATCAGTTTTCGACAAACCAACTTTGTAGTGAAAAAGTTTCTACTAAGTTATTTTTGCATTCTCTGATCACATGTTTGTGTTCAACAGTTGGTACCATTTATTTAATAAATCAAATATGAAATATATTATTTAGCACTGTTACATATTGTAGGGGGCCAACATTTTTTACGTTATCCCACAGAAAAATTGTAAATAAAAAGCACGAAGAAGGTTAACTAACACTAATATAAATTACCACTTAAACATCTTTAAAGCATATTCGAGTTTAATA
>JAGFPH010007190.1:55124-68400 GCA_018207615.1 Philaenus spumarius | reverse complement strand
CTTTAGTGAAAGTGTTACGTTAGGATTGGCAGAAAATTGTACTAAAACTTATTTCATGGATCCTAGCAGATATAATTTGTATAATAATTTCAACTTGGTCAGCCGGACCGTAATAGTGAAACGATTAGAATTCAGCTACAGGAAATTGCACAAGACGATAGCCAATATATGGTTTAATAAACAATGCATTTTAAATAACGTGATTCCAACATACGCTAGAATCAAGAACAAGACTAACAGTTTTACTTCGAATTTAGTTATTAAAAAAGCACAAAAGGATTGGTTAAAAATGGAAATTAAGACTCTATACATCAAAAAGGATATATTAAATAAGAAGATACTAAATCTGCACTTACAACTAGGTCAATACTGTTTAACTGAAACAATAAACGAAATTTTACAAGAAATTAAATACAACGTAATTAAAGAAAACAGGACCAAATATGAAAAATTAAAGAAGAAATTAATTAATCTCAACAATGGATATAATAATTCTAACCAAATAAAATGTTTTCACGAAAGAATAGTTAATCTTGCAGAAATTGATATCAACGATCAAGAATATGAACTACTAAGTAAAGGATTAAAACATAACATTCAAAATACCAACATCAAAAAAGACATAGAACAGAATATAATAGATGTAGAAAATGCAATTTTATTGGTTCGTAAGGAAGATCAAGTTCACGCAAGACACCTAGCGGCAGAAATTATAAAAGAAACTATAAAACGAAGAACAAATAATAAAGCAAAAAATAACAAAGAAGAAGCTATTATTAAACAATTAAATAAGAAAATAAAAAATAGCAACACTTTAGTTACAAAAGCAGATAAAGGAAACGCAATAGTGTTAATAAAAATAGAAGATTACATCAAGAAAACGGAAGAATTTATAAACAAGACAGAATGTAAAAAAGAGAAGAAAGATAGAACGGAAACATACCAAAAAGAAATTAAAAATATTATTAAAAAATCACATAACCTATTGGACGAGAATGAATACAAATACATTAATATGAACCCCAGTCTACCAATAATGAGATCTCAAGTAAAAATCCATAAGAATAACTACCCAATTAGGCCTATAGTAAATTATACAACTGCACCAGCATACAAATTGGCAAAACATATAGCAAACGTCATTGGAAATATGGGATTGTTAAAAAACAAATTTATAGTAAAAAACTCATTAGAAGTGGCAGAAAAATTAAAAGTACTTGAAGTTTCAGAAGAACATAAACTTATTTCATTTGACATAGAGAACTTATATCCATCGATACCCATAAACGAAACACTAAACATTTTAGAGAGTTTGTTAAAAGAAAATGGAAGTAATATAGAACTAAATAAAGAAATTATGCAGGCTTTAACAATAATACTACAACAGAACCAATTTAAATTTAACAACACTGTGTACAAGCCGAAAGATGGATTGGGTATGGGAAATCCATTATCTGCTATACTAAGTGAAATTTTTATTCAACATTTAGAAGAAAAATATATAGAAAACATTTTGCAGAAACATGAATGCTTAGAATACATCCGATATGTAGATGACTCACTATTAATAATAAAAGACAGTCAAAATAATAAAGGAGAACTAATTTTAGAAAAAATAAATCAAATCCACGAAAATATTAAATTTACAATGGAAAAAGAAGAAAACAGAACGATTAATTTCTTGGACTTAAAAATAACCAGAAATAATAAACAACTAGAATTTGGAGTTTTTAGAAAGGACACATACACCGATAATATAATTAATGCACATTCAAACCACCCAATGGAACACAAAATGGCAGCTTTTCGATACATGATTAATAGGTTATATAGTTTACCGTTAAAAAGGAAAGCACACAAAGAAGAACTAAACACAATATTTAAGATAGCTGAAAATAATGGATACGAAAAGAGAACAATAAGAAAATTAATTCGTAAAATAAAACAAAATTTAAATAATAAGACCAAAGTCACAAAGAAACAAGAAAATATCTGGGCGGGATTTACCTTCACTGGAAAAGAAACATATAAAATGAAACAATTTTTTGGGAAATTCAATGTTAAAACTGCTTTTAATACGAACAACACCATAAAGAAAAGATTAAGCAAGTCTATAGAAGAAAGGGAAGCATACGACAAAAATGGAGTATATAAAATAATGTGTAAATGTAACGCAACATATATAGGCCAAACAGGACGAAAACTAAAAACAAGATTTAAGGAACATATTAGATCTTATAAATATGAAAAAAGAGATTCAAATTACGCAACACACTTATTAAATGAGGGTCATATGCCATATGAAATGAAAGAATCAATGAAGCTCTTACACCAAAGTAACAAAGGAAGACGGTTAAATATAATGGAAAACATGGAAATTTTCAAACTAAAAATGAACGGAGAAAATATTATTAATGAACAAATTAACAGTCAATCAGAAATAACTTTCCAAACTCTAAAATTGTTGAAAATATAAAATAAAATAAAAATTACATAACATATTACATAACGTGTTGCATAACAGATTACATAACAGATTACATAACAGATTACATAATAGATTACATAACAGATTGCATAACAGATTACATAACAGATTACATAATAGATTACATAAGAAGCAGCACCAGTAGTAGGAAGAGAGGGGTGGCTAACTATATCTAGACGATTCCATAACGGATGAATCCAGTACTGAAATAGGTCTCGATAATGGAGGAACTCCGAAACGCGTCGACAAACTTTAGTGAAAGTGTTACGTTAGGATTGGCAGAAAATTGTACTAAAAAATATAATCTAGTTAATCATACAGCAGATTGACTCAGACAATAAATGCTACTTCAGTGTGAGGAGTATAAAACCATAAAACAAAAAGTATAAACCGTGAATGTCTAGATGTTAAAACATAATCTAGTTAATCATACAGCAGATTAACTCAGACAATAAATGCTACTTCAGTGTGAGAAGTATAAAACCATAAAACTAAAAGTATAAGACGTGAATGTCTAGGTGATAAAACATGATCTAGTTGATCATACAACAGATTGTCTCAGATAATAAATGCTACTTCATTGGGAGAGGCATAAAACCATAAAACAAAAAGTATAAAACGTGAATGTCTAGATGATAAAAAATAATCTAGTTAATCATACAACAGATTGTTTCAATCAATAAATGCTACTTCATTGTGAGAGGTATAAAACCATAAAACAGAAAGTACCGTATAAAAAGTTAATGTCTAGATTATAAAACATAATCTAGTTAATCATACAGCATATTGTCTCAGATAATAAAATAAATACTACTTCAGAGTGATAGGCATTACACCATAAAAAATATAAAACGTGAATGTCTAGATGATAAAACTTAATCTAGTTGATCATAAAACAGATTGTCTCAGATAATAAATGCTACTTCATTGGGAGAGGTATAAAACCTTAAAACAAAAAGTATAAAACGTGAATGTCTAGATGATAAAACATAATCTAGTTGTTCATACAAAAGATTGTCTCAGATAATAAATGCTACTTCATTGGAAGAGGTATAAAACCATAAAACGTGAATGTCTAGATGATAAAACATAATCTAGTTGATCATACAACAGATTGTCTCAGATAATAAATGCTACTTCATTGGGAGAGGTATAAAACCTTAAAACAAAAAGTATAAAACGTGAATGTCTAGATGATAAAACATAATCTAGTTGATCATACAAAAGATTGTCTCAGATAATAAATGCTACTTCATTGGAAGAGGTATAAAACCATAAAACATAAAGTATAAAACGTGATTGTCTAGATGATAAAACATAATCTAGTTGATCATACAACAGATTGTCTTAGATAATAAATGCTACTTCATTGGGAGTGTTATAAAACCACAAAACAAAAAGTATAACTTAAACATATTGTATAAAAAAAGTATAAAACGTGAATGTCTAGATGATAAAACATAATCTAGTTGATCATACAACAGATTGTCTCAGATAATAAATGCTACTTCATTGTATGCAAAATCAAAGTATAAAACAATAGCAAAAGGCATACTAAGTTGGTAAAGAAACTGAAACATGATCTATATTTTATACAGCAGTTGGTCTCGGACAATAAATTCATCTATAGTATGACATATATCAAAGTATTTAACAAAAAACAATAAGTGGTTATCTAGAGGCTAAACATAAACTTGTTAATTTTACATTCCTTTGTCACGGACAATAAATGCTACTGCAATATGAGAGGTATTACCAGGCGTTTAGTATTGCCGGAACTCCGTTTCGTTATTGCATTTTATGAATTTATTTTTTACGTTTTGTTTTTGAAAATTTATTCCCTCAATCTCACTCATTCAACACTCGGTTCAGAATTTTACATCCGCCAATCGCCAATCGAAAAACCTCAAGATATTCCCACACTACAGTGCCTTGCGATTATGCGAGCCAACTACAGTAGGCCCAAGCTGCAGCGCGCGCAGCAACCAGTGTATTAGCCCTCCATCTGACATTCTATCAGTATATCGGGCAAGAGAAGGGAAATGGCTTGAGTGAATCCAGGGCTCTATAACAAGGGCAAAACCGTTTCTTTGATCTGGGCACTGTGCCGCCAGTTTCACTCTGACCTCACTGTGCTAATAACTGCAATTCTAGAGCAGTGGACTCCTTGTGCGCGCAGTCGTTAACTCGCTGTTGTAACTCGACGGAAAAGCTTCAGTAAAATAAAACTTAGATATTCTTAATCTACATAAACTACGGATTCTAACAGTATAAAAAAAGTTTTATTTTAACAGGTATTTCGAATTTTAATAATTGAAAATATTTTAGAATTATCACCGACTGACATGGAAAAGTTACTAAGCGAGGCAATTTTTTATTTTTGGGTTATAAACAAACTTCCAGCGGGAAAGTTATAGCCAATGAATTGAACTAAACTATCCAATTCACAGATTTGTGATAAAATGATTACATCATTATGAAATAGTTTTTAAATGAGCCCGAGGAGTTGCCTTGCTGAAGTACAGTTGTTTGATACGGGAATAACGTTTATGTACATATTGTTATTTTAACGTAATATAGTAAATCACTTGTCCCCAGGTAATTATGTTAGCTAGAAAAAAGTAAGCATTTTATTTTAACATAAACTCATTATAATTTATAATTAAAATTTGATATTATTGTAGTGGACACAAAAAGTTAAGTTGGAGGTTAACGTTTAAAAAATAATATCATTATTACGTACATTCAAAGAAATAAAATTAGAGATTAATGATGGAAAAAGAAAATCGTAATTACGTAAAAAAAATAGTTTCATATTTAATTAAAAGAACTACTTTATAACAAAGAAATATGCACATAAACGTTATTCCCGTATCAAACAACTGTATTTTGGGAGTGGCGGCAAGGCACCTCCTCGCGCTCATTTAAAAAACGATTTCATAATGATGTAATCATTTTATCACAAATCGGTGAATTGGATAGTTTAGATCAATTCATTGGCTACAACTTTCCCGCTGGAAGTTTGTTTATAACTCAAAAATAAAAAATTTCCTCGCTTAGTAACTTTCCCATGTCAGTCTGTGATAACTCTCAAATAATTTCAATTATTAAAATTCGAAATACCTGTTAAAATAAAAGTTTTTTATACTGTTAGAATCCGTAGTTTATGTAGATTAAGAATATCTAAATTTTATTTTACTGAAGCCTTTCCATCGAGTTACAACAGCGAGTAAACGACTGCGCGCATATTACTGAAATATTACCAGCTAGTGTGTATCAGCATGGTGACGTCATAGGCGATCGATACTGGGTCACTCTAAATGATCAAAATGGTATAGACCTTGATATAGAGCCCTGGAGTGAATCATGGCACTACGGCGTGGCGGATGTTTTTAGAAAGGTAACCCTGCCTCGATCCAGGGCCGTTTTTAACCTGACTAGCACCCTAGGCACTTCAAACAATTGCGCCCCTCATACCTGATTTATACGGGGGAGGGTCTGGGAGGTATGGAATACTAATCAAATAATAGGGGGTCCAAAAAACCCAGCAGAGCATTTCTTTTTGAGTTCTTGATTTGCCAGTTTTGGTTCGGGAGGGAATTTCCCTTAACTCTCTTTCCGTTGGCTCTTATCATCACTATTCTTTTGATTTTGTTGGAGAATCAGAGAGTCTTACCATTATCCACCACCTATGGACCCGCCGTGTCCCGGACTGGCAACCGGCAGCCGTAAGGAGTTTCATGGCCTAAACATTCTTCTTCATAAATTATCAGTTACCTTACGGCATAATTTTCGCCTTCTTTATTTTTTTTCGTGTTCAAAATTTGGCGCCCCAAATCCTTTGCGCCCCTAGGCACGTGCCTAGCGTGCCTATTCGGAAAAGCGGCCCTGCCTCGATCCCAGCCCACCCGCCTGATCTGAAGGCCACGTGCGCAGCTAGCTCGGGCCTAGTGTACAGTAAAGTCTCCCACATTATCCCTCAGCTCGGATTTAAAATGGGACAACTTTAGAGCACCAGACACCCTTTTGCCAGCCTCGCGGAACCCCTTTGATGTTCGGCGAGCGCTGCGAAAGACTACAAATAAAAGACCAATCATTCAGAGTCGAGGCTGCCGAAAAGTTTACAAGCGATGCTTAAACTTTTATACTATTAACTTTTAAGGTTTGAAAAAGATTATAACATATTGATGAGACTATTTATTGTAATCAAAATAAGACAAATCATGATATAATTTGAACCACATTTAGTGATTAATACTTATCGAATAACTCATTTAATTTCACGATTAATTAATTAAAAAATAAATATCCCAAATGAGAGCACAACATGGAATACATACAAACAATGGCTGTACACTGACTTACGCCGTCACAAATACAAGGTCGAAAGGCGCCTCGAAAGAGGGAAATATTTAAACGTAGATACCTGAACACCGACCGCACGGCGATTAAAGCTACGGCTACTACGGCCTACTTATACGATCAGAGTAGAGCCGACCCAGTCTGTCGCGGAATTCCGATGTAGTGGCTAAATCTATCAGAACTGTACCGTTCCGACATGTGTCGGAAGGATGAGCGCGCATTCCACCTCACCATCAGTTAGTCTGAATTTGCTGTTACTGTAACAACTACCGTAAATTGCAAAATCATCATGGAAGAACAGTGCTCTTCGTCTAGCTCGGACACCGACGAAGAATTTTTGATGATTGTGTTGGATGAGGAAAGAAAACAAAGAAAAATAGGGACACATCCTATTAATCAAAAGAGACAAATAAATAGAAAAAAATATTGTTAAACTTAAATTTTGCCTAGGCTAATAATTTCGAAAAGCATTATAATAAACAAGTTGTAGTTGTTTTTGTCAGTTGAAGCAACGTAATAAAAAATAAAACGAAATATGCGTCTGTTGTGATTAGTCCAGTATTACGTATGTCAATTAAGTATTGCCAATTTCATAATAAAAACCAGGGTTAAAATTATCACTGTTTCTTACAGATGACACTTATAAAGATTTAGAAATATGAAGTTTTAGGTTCTACTCCAACATCAAAGAGTCAATATTGTTTTGTAGCTTGTAACAACCGAGTCCTTTGGTAAATTTTTAACAGCTTCAAGTAATCTGCATATAAAAGTATATTACTGCGTTTGATGCATTGTTATATCTAATTTATTAAAACTATGACATATATACAAAGTCTGATACATATTATTTTACTGTATCACTGTTATTTTTTGTATGATGGTTTTTAAATTTGAGTAATTTAATTATAAATAAAGATACCTTTTCAACATAGCCAGTTTCTTAAAATGTCTTTTTTTAAAAGATATACATACTGATAGGCAGATAAGTTAGGGTAGGTTGGTTAGCTTTTGAACTACATTTAGAAAGTTCAGGGTACAATTTGTACATTTGTGTTTTATTAGCATTAACCTAGGCTATTTTGTATTTGAGTTTAAAATTGTAATGTAGTAAAAATCTTTGTATACAAAAATTATTTCATTTAAAAGAATTAACTATTTTTTTAAATGCCACTGCCTTTGATATCAATTTACCATGTTTACTATGTGAATATTTACTTGATTTTTCCAGTAATTTGGAGAATTTCATCACCTTTTTTCATCACCAATTTTCCCGATTGTTGAAGAAAGAGACCTAACGTTCATTCTGATCGGGAGCGATCGGGAGGGGTGGCTATATCTATCAGATCCGCGCTGAGTGGAGCCGAGCCGACCCGTTCCGGTATGCTCTCAGAGCATGGCAAAAATTCGGCTCTGTGCGGATCGGCTCTGCTCTTATAGATTTAGCCACCACCTATTTAAATTCACAGAAAGAATACCTCCGGAAAAATTCGGCTCCGCTCTTCTCTGATCTGATCGTACAAGTATAGCCGTAGCTTTAGCAAGTTGCTTGCGTTCACTGTAATCAGCGACATGCGACTGCGCCTGGGCTCGTGCGCGCATGCGTCAGGTACATGCTACCTCTCGCGAACTGTCAACAACTAAAAAGTGACTGGTCGTCTTTAAATTTCCGATAAAGGCCAAATAATAATACAATAATGATTGACTAAATAAGAGGCATTTTGCCAAGTTTTTGCCTAAAATAGTATGTGTCTCTAAAATGTATTATGTGCCATATACAAGTTAAAAAATAGTTGCATATGCAAGTGTACTTTTCTTATAAAAGTAAGCATCTTATCTGCCTCCTTAAAAACCCTATAAGATACGTAAAGTTGGGGTTTTAGAAGTGAACATTTAACAAAAGTGAAAATTTCCGTCACTTCCGGTATCGTTCAGGTACTGGACAAATTACGAGTAAAGCCCTGAGTAACACAGAATAATATAATAACAAAAAGGATAAAAAGTGGATGACTAGAGGTAAAACATAATCCAGTAATCATAAAGCAGTTTGTCATTGATATTAAATGCTACTAACAGTTTGTTAGGTGCTATTATAACACAGGCATCAAAGTAGAAAACAAAAGTCCAAAAAGTGGATGTCCAGTGCACAAAACATGATCCAGTTCATCGTTCAGCAGTTTGTCATACAGAGTAAAGATAAATCGAATACTTAATAGAAATATTGATGGCAATGATAAGATTTACAAAAATGTTTATCACAGTATAAATTATTATAATGTTTATCACAGTATAAATTAATAATGAATAATTATAATGTTCATACAATGACAATTTTAATTAAAAACCATTAAATTATATCAATACACGGAAGAAATACGCTTCAAAATTAAGTCATATAATACTATGGATTTCTTCAGATATCAATTTTATTCTTAACTCAGGATCATCATTAGAGCAAAACGTTAATTATTTATATTTTTTTCAACAATATTACTTTAGTACTTCAGGTTATAGTAGACGTACTAGAAGGTTTTCAGGTTAGGTTAGGTTATAGTACTCATATTATAGCCCGTTTCAGGTTAACTTGAGGCAAGGAGGGTGGGTAATTAGGGTCGGTCTCAACCGTCATAAAACTGACCCTTATTAATGCTGCCTGAGTGAACCTGTAACAAACTATAGTATAAAATTCAATTCTGTATGTCTTAAGTGAAAATGAAAAAACGATATCATATTTCGTTTTATGATATTTTCCAGATAATTTTGATACCAAATTTGATTACATTTGGCCAACTTTGAGCTGTACTAGCATTGTAAACTTTCTTAGTTGAATTAACATTACTAATACGGTTTACAACTATAAAGCCACAAAAATGTACTAGAGAAGTTCATATTTAAAAATGTAATAAATAATCATTATTTGAGAAAAAATCGATACTGTATTGTTATTTATCATAATACAAACAATTATGTGTTTGTCCCATGTTAATCGGCCGACTTAAAGTGTTGTAACTGTTTTTTTTCAATAAAAGAAATTACAATATTAAATTTGTATTATTAATGATAAAGCGGTATTAATTATATTGCATTGATTAAGGCTCGGCTCCCTACATTCAAAACGGCGAAGTTGGCTACCAATTTCAATGTTAAATAACCAAAACATACCTTCACTATTAAGCATATTTTTGTGTTGTTTTTGTCAAAAAAACGAAAGCTGTATTTTTTTTCTTAAAGTAAAATAGATTGTGGGTGTTGATTGCTAAGATTTTGTGCAATATCTCTTTTTGCAACTGAGTAAAACATTAATAAAGTTTACTGTTTTTTACTATTTATATCATACGTTTATGAAAACAATAAAACAGTTTTTGAAAATGTATTTAGCAATCAACTTCCTCATATGACAGTACTTCAAAATGAAACCAAATTTTTAATTTTATTCCACGAATTAACAGAAAAAATTACTTATTCTGTAGCATTGCTCTTATGGGAATCAGATTCAATATGGCGGACAGGGTAGCGCCTCCTTAAGTCGGCCGATTAACATGGTACAAACACACAATTGTTTGTATTATGGTAAATAACGATACAGTATTGAGTTTTTTTTCTAAAAAAAATGATTATTTATTACATATTTAAATATGAACTTCTCTAGTACATTTTTGTGGCTTTATTGTTGTAAACCATATTAGTAATGTTAATTCAACTAAGAAAGTTTATAATGCTAGTACAGCTCAAAGTTGGCCAAATGTAATCAAATTTGGTATCAAAATTATCAGGAAAGTATCATGAAACGAAATATGATATCGTTTTTTCATTTTTACTTAAGACATACAGAATTGAAATTATATACTAGAGTGTCCTACAGGTTCACTCAGGCGGCAAGGGTCAGTTTTATGACGGTTGAGACCGACCCTGATTACCCACCCTCCTTGCCTCAACTTAACCTGAGACGGGCTATAGAATGTGATTAAGTTGGGTTAGGTCAGGTATAGTACATAAGGTGATTAGGTTAGGTTATCTTAGGTCAGGTTATAATATAACTACTATAGTTCATTTCACCTCAGCGTGAGGCAAAACCAAATGACCGTAATAAAACCCTTACCCTTAGGCCTATTGTGCGACATCGGGGATGGGCACGTGTCGTCTGCCTTTGTATTAGAGTTATTGCTGTTTGTCCCAGTGTCATTATGCAAACTTTTTTAATTGAAAGAAAAACTTAAAACAAAATATATCACTCGTTGTGTTTTGATCGCGTGATTATTTGTATACCAAATATGAAGGAAATCGGTTGATTTTGGGGAAGGAAAAGTAAATAATTAAATCCTATGTGTTTTCAAATATTTTTTATCATCATGAATACGGAAATAAATTTACATTGAATAATGATGACGCCTGCGTCATTGAAATAAATAAACTAATATTACTCTATTGACCACATTAGACTAATAACTTAATGAACCAATAAAGTAGCAATTTTTCACAAAACTAGATTCTGATAGTTTAAAGAAATTTCAAGATTTCCGTTAAATATACTGTATTAGTCAAATTATATTAAACTAGCGAAAAAAGCCTCCCTTGGTCGGCTGAAAAATATCCTAGGGCAAAATGTATCTCCAGAAATAGGTATCAATCGTGTCATATTTAAAAAATAATAATTCCATTATTTTCTTTAATTTGAAAGAAACCGCACTAAATTCAGAAATAGGTATCAATAGAGTTTTAAAATAAAACCAAACAAACTAAAAAAGAGTCCTCATAAAAAACCGATAAAATAAAAATGACAATTCTTATTTTGTTGATAGTGATTACATTTACTTTCATTTAAAACAAGCCGCACGTAAATCGGTTGATAGATTTCCAGAAATAGGTATCAATAGGGTTTTAATCTAGAACCAAAAAACCTCAAAAGGTGTCCTTATAAGTATTAGGATGAAGTACAAATTACTTTTCACAACTTTTTAATAATAATAACAATATTCTCTTTTTATTTCAAATAAACAGAACTAAAATGGGCCCGGTAGATCTTCATAAATATGTAGTAGATCTATCAGTGTTTTAATCTAGAACCAAAAAACCTCAAAAAGTAAATTTAAAAGTATAGGTACCCATGAAATACAAATTACTTTTCATATCATTTTGATAATAAAGACAATATTCCCTTTTATTTTGAATAAACACCACTTAAATTGGCCAGATAGATCTCCAGAAATAGGTATAAAATCAAAAGGGTTTTTACCTAAAACCATCAAAACTCAAAAAGTGTCCTTATAAATTTACATAAATAAAAATGACATATAATAATGTTTTTATATATTTATGACGTCATTTTGTTTTATTTAAAACAAACCACATTAAAATCGACCAGGTAGATCTCCAGAAATATATATCAATATGGTTTTAACCTAAAACAAAATTTTTTAAACAGGCAGTCGTGGGTCTGCCGTCAGAAGTGAAAACATTTTAGCTTCATATAGGCCTAGTTAACTTTATTTTCGAGTTATTAAGAAGTATTTTTTCAATCAATGTATTAATGTTGTAATGAGATCTTAAATAATTGCGGAGATGCGACGGAGCCTTAAATAATTGTGTAGATAAGATAGAGCCTTAAATAATTGCGGAGATAAGATGGAGCCTTAAATAATTGCGGAGATGTGATGGATCCTTAAGTAATTGCGGAGAGGCGACGGAGCCTTAAATAAATGCGGTTTTGCAACTTTGTTTTCGATAATTGCGAAGATGCGACGTACCCTTCAATATTTGCGGAGATGCGATGGAGCCTTATATAATTGTGGAGATCCGATGAAGCCTTAAATAACTGAGATATGCGTTGGAGCCTTACGCCTAAATAAAAGCGGAAATGCAACTGTGTCTTAAATAATTGCGAAGATTCTACGTAGTCTTTGTGGAGATGCGATGGAGCCTTAAATAATTGCGGAGATGCGACAGAGCCTTAAATAATTGTGGAGATCCGATAGAGACTTTAATAATTGCGGAGATGCTGCTTAGCCTTAAATAATTCGGAGATGTGACAGAGCCTTAAATAAAGTTGGTTCCGTGCGATGGCGATGACGGTGATGCGAGTTCAACCATTTTTCTCCATGCAAAAAGTGCTTAACGCGCCTAATGAAGTTTTCACTTAAAAAATCTAAAATCATATAAAAAATATGGTTTTAAAATAAAAACAAAAAACTCCAAAGTGCCCAATAGCGGAAAAAATAACATTTAATAGTTTATTTAAAATAATGAGATTTTTTTTCATTTAAAACCAACTACACAAAAATCGGACGCGCAGAACTCCAGAAATATTTATCAATAAAAAACCTAAAACTAAAAAAATCTGAAATTGACTTTATAAATGTACCGATAAAATAAAAATGACATTTCTTAATTTTATTATAATAATGACAACATTAATTTTCTTTCATTTAAATC
>JAGFPH010007190.1:4356-42804 GCA_018207615.1 Philaenus spumarius | reverse complement strand
AATTTTATTTAAATTTGTATACCCACAACGTCTGTCGGGTCAGATATTAATAAAATATTTCTTAAAAAGCATTTTTATTTAAATTTGTATACTCACAACTTCTGTCGGGTCAGCTATTAATAAAATATTTCTTAA
Organism: Philaenus spumarius; assembly: GCA_018207615.1. Taxonomy (NCBI): domain Eukaryota; kingdom Metazoa; phylum Arthropoda; class Insecta; order Hemiptera; family Aphrophoridae; genus Philaenus; species Philaenus spumarius. Next base: position 42,669 of record JAGFPH010007190.1, on the reverse strand, counting down.
AAAGTCAGTTTATTCCAATTTGTATGCTTACAACGTCTGTCGGGTCAGCTATTAGTAAAATATTTCTTAAAAAGCCAGTTTATTCAAATTTGTATGCTCACAACGTCTGTCGGGTCAGATATTAATAAAATATTTCTTAAAAAGTCAGTTTATTCCAAAATGTATTCTTACAACGTCTGTCGGGTCAGCTATTAATAAAATATTTCTTAAAGTCCGCTTAAAAGTTCTTAAGGGCCAAAGTCTTGTTTTTGAGAAATGTGATACAGTATTTAATTAAGTTAGTATTGTTTATTTCTAAGAGCCGTAGTGTTGTTATCGAGACCTACGATAGTTAAATAAAATTAAATGCCATAAAGTATAATATGTGGCAGTTTTTACCCTTAAGGACTAAAGTCTTGTTTTAGAGAACTGTGATACTGTATTTAAATAAGTTAGTATTGTTTATTTCTAAGAGCCGTAGTGTTGTTATCGAGACCTACGACAGTTAAATAAAAGTAAATACCATAAAGTATAATATGTGGCAGTGTTTACCCTTAAGGGCCAAAGTCTTGTTTTTGAGAACTGTGATACAGTATTTAAATAAGTTAGTATTGTTTATTTCTAAGAGCCGTAGTGTTGTTATCGAGACTTATGATAGTTAAATAAAAGTAAATACCATAAAGTATAATATTTTGGCAGTGTTTACCCTTAAGGGGCAAAGTTTTGTTTTTGAGAACTGTGATACAGTATTTAAATAAGTTAGTATTGTTTGTTTCTAAGAGCCGTAGTGATGTTGTTGAGACCTATGACAGTTAAATAAAATAAAAAATACATATTTAAATTTAGTTACTTGTGTTTGCTTTTATTGACTGCAGTATTGTTGTTGTTGTTCGGACCTATGATTATTACTTGTTATTGTATAATTTGTTTTAATTAATTGTAGATCATTTAAAATATTTGTGTAAATCTTTTATCTGTTTTACATAATATTACATTAGAGTGAATTTTATTAAGTTCATATTGCACATGTAGGTTTATTTTATATACCATGATATATATATATATATGCCTATATATATGTATATATGTACGTGTAAGTTAAACAACAAAACAGATAACATTAAAATAACAAATAAACACAGAACTCACAACATGAATGGTGATAGTCAGTTTGTATAGGCTATAACTTGTATAGCGTTTAGACTATGTCTATAACTATGACGCACACAATGGTACAATGTCGTACAATGTAAAGACGAGAACAATAGCTGTGCAAAGGAAATGGGTAAATGCAATAGGAAACGACATGAAGTTTGCTGTATGTTTAGTGTGTCTTAAATCATACGATTATTGTATGTTATGATTTTAGTTAAGTAATAATATTTTTTTTATATCATCTTAAAAATATTGTTGTTTTACGATTCAATCACATTATAATATATTTGTATTTCTATTTTAAAACAGGTAAGACTCCATTTGATCAAACCTGTAATTTTATAAAATTATCTTCCTTGGGACGGTTATACGTATAGTCTCTGCATATATCCCTCCAACCGCCAAAATAACAATCACTCATCTTAAAAAGTTTCTCTCACCGGAGGATCCAACCATCATAATGGGCGATCTAAACTCAAAACATCCCGACTGGAACTGTCGTATCGCAAATCCACACGGCAAAGTGTTGCAAAAGTGCCTGCACAATCACCCAAATATCAAAGTGATCGGTCCCAGTGAACATTGTCATTATCCGGTACAAAACAATTACTTACCAGATATTCTTGACATTGCCGTGTTAAAAAATCTTCATTTCTCCTACGATCTTGCCTGCATTGACGATCTCAGCTCAGATCACAATCCCATCATCTTAACTGTTGGCACGTCTACCTCCTAAAAAGGAGGGCAAACGATAGTAACTGGAGGAAGTACTCTGAATGTCTTTTTAGGTATACCCCTAATCTCTCTGCAGACATCAACTCTCCCGCTGACATCGAAAATCATCATAACTGCAGCACTAAATTCAAGTGCATACACTTCCCATACAACTGGGACTAAGGCTAGACTCCCTCATTACTTCAAAGAGAAGCTGGCCAAGAAAAAAAACTTCGACGAAAATGGCAATTTTTACGAGCACCCTCTGACAAGAGGCTGTTAAATGCCCAAACCCAACTAGTAAAGTCGGTACTAGCCACCCATACTGAGGATGAATGGGACCTATTCCTATCTACAGTAACTCCAGAAAACGGATCCCTATGGAAACTAAATCGCCAGCTCCTTGCAATAAAAACACCAAATCTCCCTCTTCATGGACGCCATGGTGTAGTCTACACACCTACGGACAGAGCTGAAACGTTCGCTGATTCACTCCAAGACCAATTCACTCCAAATGCACTTATCTAAGATGATAACTACATTGGAAATGTGGAAATGTTCTTGATAAATATCTTGCTTGTCCCATGGGGCCTCTCCCCGACCCTTTCAGCTGCGACTAGGTAGCCAAACTCCCAACACGTGAAGCACCTAACAACGACAACGGGAGCAATACCGCGCTTCGCAACATCCCATCTACTACGGTAGCAATTATCACAAACATCTTTAATGGAATCATGCGAACAGGCCACTTCCCTTCATCATGAAAAGGAGCCAAAGTAATTACGATTCCCAAACCCGAAAAATCGGCTCTCTTTCCAGAAAATCACAGGCCCATTTCATTACTTCCAACGATTTCAAAAGTCTTCGAGAGACTAGTTTATTCCTTGCTCACCCACCATCTCAAAGACGTAATTTGTCCCGAGCAATTTGGCTTTCGAAGTGAACATTCCACAACACTCCAACTTGTAAAAGTTCTCAACAACCTTTCTGAGCTTCAACATACGAAACCGACCTATTGCAGTGTTCCTAGACATATCAAAAGATTTTGATAAAGTATGGCACGAAGGCCTGCTTTACAAACTAGCCCGCAGCCCAGTTCCTCTAGGCTATGTACATCTCATAAGCTCATACCTCAACAGTAGATGGTTCCAGGTTGCTGTCGAAGGTACACTTTCCACTCCTAGACCCATCGAGGCAGGAGTTCACCAAGGCTCAGTTCTTGGTCCGTTACTGTACCTTATGTACACTAAAGATATTTCAGTCATCCCCAAGGTATCACTGCGACTATTTGCTGATGACTCTATGTTCTACTACAGATCACTAAACCTGGAATATGATTCGTCGGCCATTCAACAACAATTGGATGCCCTACAGTCATGGCTCAGGATGTGGAGAATTGCAGTAAACACAGACAAAACGTAAGCCATTCAATTATCTCCATTACGTAGATTTCCCAAAGTCCAATTAACTTTCAACAAATCACCCATAGCATGGACCCGTCAAGTCAGATACCTTGGAATCACGCTTGACTCTAAATTAAATCTGCCCCGTCACGTCAAGCAAACTCCACATAAACGCCACGAGCCCTCTACCACTTCGTATCAGATTGTCCATGTACTAAAAATACATCAGACCAATACTCACGTACACAGCTGCAGCTTAGTTTCTATCTGTTTCTTGGAAGAAAAAGTTGGTCTCCTTCCAGAACAAAACTCTCCGTTGTTCGAACATAACTATCTCACAAGGGCACAAAATCCCCACACTCGAGGACTTCATCCTAAAATTAACTAATAGACCCAAACACAGAGCCGAAGGGTCTCGCCACACACACATCCAACAAATCATCACTGATCCTGCACCTCTGCAGGACAAAAGAAAACATCCCTTATGTCTGGTTTAAAAACCACCATAAGTATCAAAAAAATCCAAGCTCAATTCTTAACCACCATGCACTTTCGTAGTTGATCCCAGCGTATTCCAAAGGTTCACCATCTCGTTCCCACACAAAATGTATTCCAAATTAGTCAATGTACGTTCAATAAAGTAATTTTTCAGTTTCAGACAAGCAGCCATTGTTTTCAAACAGATGCTGTCTTCAACCGAGACTACGGGCTTGATAATTTGCTAGTTTTTACATGCGTTTTTTTTATTTAACGATTGCGTTGTTATCACCATGTTTTCCTTCCTATTGTACTTTTTTTGAATTTTAATTAGTGTGAATATCTTGTAGCAAACTGTCTCATCAGTATAATTTATCTTTATCTGTAACAGGGTTAAGGCTTTTTCTTAAAAATCCTCTCCCCCATGATATCAAGGAGGTTCTTTGCTGTTGGCAGAACATTTGTTCAAATACCAGAGAATTGTTTTAATCTGTGTTTTACCCATTGTTCTTGAATCCTTGTTTGACTCACAGAGCGTGCAAAAGTGTTTTACTCGTGTAATGTGTTGATGTATGTTTATAACGTGCATGTTAAGTAATGAATGATGGAATGATGATACATGTAAAGGGAACAATAGAGAAAGCACATAGAGTGCACAAACAGAAGATAAAGGTAAATATTTGACGTCTAGGAGTTTGAGCTTATGACTTACATACGTCGATGGCACGGATAGGGTAGAGCCCTCACGAGAAACAGAGCTGTAGTTGAACGCGCCCTGTGTGGAAACATATGGAACTGATGTTTTGTTTTGTATACATCCTCAAACAATTACATACTTATTTCAATTATTATAACTGACTATAGTGTGAATTAGTTCTTTAAAATTTCAAAACTTTAATAGCGGGTCTCATATTCAACGCAATACCATCAATATTTAAATAAATTAAATATAGCAATTATAAGATCCAGTCTATTTGAAATAAGTACGTGAAATGAAATGAGGGTTAAATTTGTTTCTTGTTCATAGTAAATAATCAGAAACTTATTATTTCAGTTCTTTACTTTAACATGTATTTTAAATGTTGAATGCGTGAAATGTATACACATTTATCATTCTTACTTATGTATACAAAAAATAAGTATATGCGAAAAATAAAATAGTATAACATAATTATAATATATTTGATAGATTAATATAATGACAACTACGGTGTAATTCGATTTTTGTATTACTGTATAACAGCTAGGGAGCTATATGCAATATGAGAGGCATTTTCATTAATCAAATTTAATTTTCTCTATAAATAAAATAGTTTGAAAATGTATGGTTTTGATATGTAGCTATTGTTTTACTTACGAAAAATAAAACACTACTCAATGTTTCAATGTAAGTTACAGAACACAGTATAAACTTATTTTATAGTTGGAGTACAGGTGATATTCTTACGATATTTTCAGTTTGAAATTTGTATGGTAGTTTTAATTCATACAATTAAATTGACAACTTGGCGGGGCAACCTTAGTCCACTACCAATTCTTCAGAATTTCTAAATAAATCGGTAGGTTACACGATCACTTATTTTAGCAGCTACCTACCTTTTTGTTACTGAATTCGCCAATGTGTTCACACCACCCAAAGTGCCTGGCAAATATTTTCATAAGCATAAAAAAGAACTAGCAAACATTTTAAGCAAACAATTTTTGTAGCAATTTCAGGACTCGAGTTGCCCTGCCACGTCGTAATGCATATATCAAATTGTCGCAATGATTACCGATTACGCTTACTGCAAATACATTGGCTGATAATATGACTATACTTACAGTAGGTGGCGACAAGTTTATTGTGGAGCCACGTCTTTCTTGTGGGCCGATACTAGAATGTCGCCTAATCGGAAGGCCTCCACCTGGAGTACCTCCTGGAGATGATGCACAAGAAGGAGCGATACGGATTTTAGGTGTCATCAGAGTGTTATCTGAGAGACGGCGGTTAGGGAATGCGTTGTGTACTCGCAGGAAGTTACTGTCCGGAGATGAAGGTGATGCGCCAAACCACCAGCCTCCCAACATTCCTGAGTCTTAATAAGGAAACAAAGTCTTAACATCATTCTTCGAGTCTGCACTTAAATTTTTATGTTACAAGGAAGGATCACTTTTTGGGTGTTTATAGATGTTTAGAGTCTTGGTTATTTCCTATAGATAACATGATAATGAAACAAATAACTAATTATTGTGATGCATGTAATTTAGTATCTGTTGTTTGTAATATTTAAGTAACTTATGTACTGTATATAGGCCAACTTATAAACATATATACAAGGGTGTGTGTCATGTGTGTGATTGTGGTGAGTTCGGCGGTTGTGCTCATTACACTATTCCATAATGTGTTAATTCATAAGACCAGACATTCAAAATATGAAGAAATACTGATAGATTATATAAGAAGGTTGTACTTATAGTACACCGTCTCGTGGTCTATTTACTCGCCTTTAAAACGCTACCGCGGTTTCGAAACTCTATGTTTCCATCATCAGGCCGTACAATAACACACAAATCACTCAACCGAAATATCGAGTGCGATACGGGTAACGGGCAAATCTAGACTCTACCCGTTACTTTGAGTACCTCTACTTGACTCTAGATTTGCCCGTTACAGGTATCGCAAGTGATATTTTGGCCGAAGCAACGTGTACTTGCTACTAACGTTTGTGTTTTGTGTGTTTTTTAATTGTTTAACTTATGTGACGACCTCGGTTGAGTGATTTGTGTGTTTTTCTACAGCGTGATGATGGAAACATAGACTTTCTAAACCGCGATAGCCTTTACAAGCTGAGTAAATAGACCACAATACGGTGTACTATAAGTACAATCTTCTTATATTAAGCATGTGGTCTGGTGGCTGAAGTACATTAATGATATAAATTATAACTTTAGACACAAAATATCACAACTAATAGGCCTACTCAAACATGTTTCAACAACAATGTGATGCACAAGCTACAATAATCGAACCATATATAACTCATCTTGTTATTCGCCATTCCGACTACTGTTATAAATCAATATAATTTGAACAACTTACCGTCGTCAGTAGTCAAATTTGCCGTATGTAATTTGTCACATGAAAACTTTCAAGAAGAATTCAACACAATAAAATATATTGCCATTAGTAATGGATACTCACCATCCATTATTGACAAAATATTTAATAAACAAGAGAAGAAATCTACAAGACCCAATACTAAATCTGAAAACAAGTATATTGTTTTACAATATCACAAGCAGTTAGCATACAATATAGGCAACGTTTTTCTTAAACAAGGGTATTCCACAGCGTTCAAAACCAAGAACGATTTACAGAGTATTTTAAACTCAAAAAAAGTGATAAGTGACAAATTTGACAGCACGGGCATTTACGAAGTCTCTTGCACTGATTGCCCAATGAAATACATTGGACAAACAGGTAGATCCTTTAGAAAGAGGTTCAAAGAACATATCCGACACCCAAACAAATGCTACGTCAAAGAAAAGTTGAATCGAAATACACCGAACATCTCATTCTAAACAACCATAAATATACAACGATCGATGACAACTTGAAAATACTCCACCACTGTAAAAAAGGAAAATTTATGAATGCACTTGAACAATACGAGATATATAAAATGTTCAAAACTAATCCAGATACAATACTTAACGAAAAATTACATTTCGAATCGAACTCATTATATGGTACCATAATAGCAGAAACACAATAGACCGTACCGTTCCCCTCTCTTACTTTTCCTAATTACAAACCAGTTCCTACATTTCTCTAAGATAAGAAATAGTTCAGTGCGAAACAGTGGGCCCACCGGACATGTTTTTAACAAATGTGATTTTTAAATTATTAAAATGTTTTGTGAATTTTGTATTATGTGTTAAGTGTTTCATGACAACGGAGTATTTCCTCCAAACCACTTGATAATGGCTGAATAGCCGAAACGGCCGTTGTCTACATACGGCAAATTTGACTACTGACGACGGTAAGTTGTTCAAATTATATTGATATATATAACTCATTTGTAGTTTGATTATTGTAGCTCATGTATCACTGAAGATGTTGAAATTGTCATTGAAAGGCATTTGATTAAATGCAGGCATTAGTTGTGAGTATGTGCGTATCTGTGTTCGTTTTATTCTATCAATATATCTTCTCACAAGTCAAGCTTAATATTTTATATAGGTCTATTATGGAGAGATATTTTTTCTAATTCAACTGAACTATCATTATTTAACCTTGTTTTTGGATTTCTACCATAAACATTACTGTAAAGGAACTACATAATTTAAAGTGATAATCTTGCTTACTTTTGCAACTAGAACTGCTTAAGCGTCTAGTATCGAACAGGCTAAGCTCTTCACTACCCGCAGAGTTCTTCCTTGCCATATCTTCAGCACTCGAAGTTTTTCTTTGTTCTATTCTAAGGTTAGGTATATTGAATGGAGGAACATGCATGTTATCAGAGCTATATAGATGTCTCAACGGTCGATGTCGCTCGGGGCTTGGTAGGGATATGTTGTCCAGTTTAAGTCGATTCCGTTGGTTCCTGCAAATAAAATGCCTTTAGTATTGTGCTTTGGGACAAGTAAACGTATTGTGCCTGTATTGTAATCCTGATTGTACCTGTCAATGTGATCCAACATCTCTTGTAGGACATCGAACAATGTACTGAACTGTTCGAGGTTTAAGGAAGGATTTACAGTTTGCGGGAGCAGAGAAGGCATGACTCGTGTCGCCATCAGATTGACGGAAAGTCCGTACTTCTTATCGCTTAACATCAGACGGTATATATCTGGAAAAAAGTTAATGCTTCGATATTATTCTGATTAGGGCTTCCTTAATTACATTGGGTGGTAAACTTATGTATGCATATAATATATCAAAATGCTTTGCACTTACTTACAACCCTGAGTATGATGTCTGGGTCCTGTAGACGAACATCCCACAGAAGTGGAAGGACCTCGTCTATTATCTGAGGCCTATCCAGTCTGTCTAAAGTCTTTTCCACACAAGCTAATATGTTTAAAACTATTTTAATGTCTGAAGCATTCTTCTCATACACAGTCTTCATCTTCGGAAGCACCATTCTACGTATAGCAGTTTCATCAAGATATTCAGACACGTTGGTAACGGCTACTAGCGCTGCGCTCTACACAGAAATCCAAATAGTTATACTATTTGTTGTTATGTACATTATATTTAACACATATTATAAATCTATATTAGGGAGATCCGACTCGCTCATCACAAAATCTCAAGAAATTTGAAACCTGAGGTTTGATACATTTTTAGATTTAAGGACACGTGGAATTTGGTAGGTGGGATTCCTCATGAGTTGTAGGTGTTGGTTAAAAAAGGATTTTGGTCAATTCTATATCTAATCTTAAAAATCGTGAAATAAGTATGTAGCAGAACAGAATAATGTAGCATGAAAACATATGTGTTTAGTAAGAAGAGATTGGATTAGTAGCACGAGAGGCCCGGGTTCTAATACCAGGTGAAATTAATATTTTTGTTGTTGTTTTATTTAAATAAAAATTTTATTGAAATTTTAAGCAATCATTTATTTATCCTGTAATGCAATACAAATTTATAAATTATCAACATATTTTCTATTTTATTTAGATTTAAAAGCGTTTTATGCATAACAATAATTAATTATAGTTTATATTGAATTAATAGTTTATATTGGATTGATAGTTTATATTGAATTTGTATTAAATTGATATTGTATAATGAATTAATAGTTTATGTTGGATTGATAGTTTATTTTAAACTGATAGTTTATATAAAACCAAACGTTTATATTGAATAAAAACATTTAATTTGATTAAGGGCAAATAAAGAATACAAAATAATATGCCCTAAATAATGTACGTAAAGAAACAACTGAGTTGTCATTTAGACAGCAAAAGATTATGCGAAGCAATAAACACGTTCAAAGTAAACAATCATATGGGAGGTGCAAAAATAAAAATCGAAGATTGTGTAGGCTATATTTGATCTTTGCTTACCCTGCTACCATCCTCTTCAATGATATGATCACAGAATATTGAATAGAATAGAAGCGTCATAGGGTAAGAGGATGTGAGTCGACTCCCGCTCTCTAACCCCCACTCGTTTGCCCTCAATAACACACCCTTCCGCAGTTTAACACACTTAACCTACACCTTCCACGTTACATCAGAACTCTCCACGAGTGTTTATGTTACTCCTTGTTTAGTCTTTGTTATTGAAGTTTCTTTTTTGTGTTTTGTTGTTTTTTTATGTTATAATGCCTTGTTGTATGGCCTTTGGTTGCAGCGTGAGAGAAGCGGATGAATCAGTTAGCTCTCCGATAACTTTTCATCAGTACGTATCTGTACTAATATTATAAAGAGGTAAAATTTGTTTGTTTGTATGTAGGAGGTAATCTCTGGAACTACTGAATCGATTGAAAAAATAGTTTTACTAATAAAAAACTACTAGCTGACCCGTGCGAATATTTCCCAAGTTCGGAGTAGGCCTACATTTACCTGATTTAACACGTTGATTTAATTTAGTTAATTAAGTTTATTTATTTACATTAGTTTATAAATAACAGTTTCCCTATACAATCTTACAGTGTAAACAATCTAACTAACAGCTGTCATGCTAGTCAAACAGATGGTTAATAGATGGCGCCTTTCATTAGGAACATACAAAGTATAATATAAAAGTTTTTTTAATCAATTTTTGTTATTAAAACATGAATTTTAAGCTGTTTGTCTATTTTTCCGGTGTAGCGGTTAAGGAAAGCTTTAAAATGATGCCTCATTCATGTAACTTAATGATGTATTAAGGAAATTATGGCGTACCGACAAAAAAATGGCCTTGAGAAATAATATATGCGATACTAACCCTGAGTAACATAGGCTAGAATTCATTTTGATAAAAGCCTATTTTATTACAATATTTGTAAATTTAGTCGAAAAAAATCTTAGGTTAGGCCTAGACTGATGAATGATCACATGTATTTACATTTATTACCATAGCAACCAATTGAATAAAATAACAGATAAATCATCTGATTCAAACTGTGAAGCAATTATTTAAATGTCTAATTTTTAGGTTAGGTGTTTATTAAAGTGTAGACCTGAGCCTTGCTGATTCTTTTAACCTTTATTATAACTGCTGTTATAAAATATACGAAATATATGATTTGAACATCATTATTTATCATCTTAGCTTTGGGGTTATTATTAATATTATTATAAAAAGGTAAAATTATTTTGTTTGTATGTAGGGGATAATCTCTGGAACTACTGAACCTATTGAAAAAATAGTTTTACTAATAAAAAGCTACACTATTCTTGAGTAACATAGGCTAAAATGAATTTTGATTTAAGGGTTAAAACAACCCCTAAAACAATAAAAATTAATTGTTATATTTTCCTTAAACGTTTAGTGAGCTGAAAATTTGTACATTTATGTTTTACAACATACATAAAAAAAGTATCATAGATTGACATTTTGTCGCGTGCTGCTAAAGGGTGAAAATGTAGTAAAAATGTTGATTGTTATACTTTCCTTAACACTAGAGAATAAACCCATAAGGAACCAATATGTTACATCCTAATTAAAATAAATAAGACATATTAGAATTTAACGGGGAAAAGGTGTTTTTTCTTCAACAGATCACTGTTTAGAACAAGAAACTCACTATCCATTACTTTTAAAAAGCATAGTGGCATATTATTTTAAAATAAGGATATTTCATCACATAAATGAGATCAACGATCAAATCCACAAAAATAAAATAAAGTCGAGAAACAACAGATTATATCAAAGCCCACTAAAGAATACCGTTGAGGGACGGGCTTGCGTTCACCGAGACCTTGAACGCTCCAATCGCCGTAGTGCGACGTTGTCACGTTCTTCTCGCGCTTCTAACTGACTGCGGCTGACTCAACGCATTTTAAACTGTGCGATCAAGCCTCGAGCGGTAAATACCAGGAGTGTTCGAGGCTAGTAGATATGGCAACGCTGCGCGCCCATCCTATTGGCCGCCTCGCAACGGTATTCTTTAGTGGGCTTTGATATAGTACTGTTCCAGGGACAATATTTTTTTGATAATAATCTATACTTAAATACCTAAATAAAATATGTAAACATAAATACAATTTCAAAAAGTTAATTTTTTTATCAAACTTACCCTCCTACCAATTATGTTATGTTAACTACTTATAAACATTCGGACAATGAAGTAAAACAAAATTAATGAAACTAAATTGTTACGTTTCTAATATTTATTTCACTTAAACTTTCACACGGTGGACCATGGTTTAAATAAGTCATTTACAACACTGTTATTGTTGAAACCTTGGTTCACTATAAAATAAAGATAATATCAAAATCGTAATAAATGTGTTTTATTTATTTTGTTCACTGTCCGAATATTAATACGTTTCACAACATTCAGAATTAATTAAAACAATTATTAATGTAATTGCATTAAGTAGGTCTAACTGACAACTATTTGGGCTTAAGCCCTTGTAAGCTTAATTTGCACAAAAAAAAAACACATTCTACAAAACTCTTTATGGGAGCAAAACAGTTACAATTTATCAGGAAAAGGTTAATTGAGAAGGAACTGAGAGGGCAAGAGAGTGGGGGAACAGCTAGGAGGTTTGACTCACATCACTCCACCCCGCCCGGCCATTGGTGCCGGTTCTACTGTATTACATGTTCTGTGGATATGATACTCCTTACCTTACAGAGCCAATTCTTTATTAGATAAATATTCTACAATTACAGTACAGAATTAAAATGAGTACTTGCAAAAGGCAAAAATAACATGGCGCCTGGGTTTGATGGTATACCATGTGATTGTTTAAAGAATTCCCCACATACGATAAAGTTTTAACAAAAATATTAGAAATTTTGTATATCGTTTATCAATTAATTTGGGAAGGCGTCAGATTCTATTAAGAAAACCAGTCCTTAGCAAAGCTTTTTAGAGGTGTAATATTGAATAGGCTTACAAAACGGGAATAGCAACATGGTACTGAATGAATACCAAGTAAATTTCAGAAAGGTTATTCTACCGTGGACAACTTGTTTATTATAGTTTTGTAAATAAATGTAGTAACTTTACGACTAAATAAAAGGAAGGGTAAATTTTACTGTTTTATTTATTTATTTTTTATTTTTATTTATTTACTGCTATTGATACTATAGATACACAGGCATTATATTTTATAAACTAACATTTTTAAGATTATTAAATAAATTATTACCAACAATATTACAAAACTAATATAAAGACTTTGCATCCAGTATGGTACGAAAGTTGGGTATCAAAGTGTTTGAAACAAAAATGGGAATAAAACAGAGGTTTTTATTAAGTCTGTTGTCCTTTTTTTTAACGATTTAAATGATGCTCTTAACGGGAAATGATGTTTTGGGTTGATTCGCTAATGTATGCTGACGATGTGGTGATAATGGCGTCCACACCAGAGGGTTTACTGGCTATGGTGAATAAATTAGAAATTTACTGTCATACATGGAATTTGAAAGTAAATTAAAAAAACAATCTAAAATAATGGTTTTTAGGAAAGGTGGTAAATTGTTAGCTAAAGAAAATTTAACGTTTTGTAACAAACATATTGAAATTGTAAATAACTCCAGATACTTAGGGGATAGTCCTAACCCCAAACATATAGTTTGAAAACTTGCAAAATAAAGATGTCTTTGACTAGAGCCAATACAAACAGTAATAGATTTAAGTTTATCGGTTGTAAGCAAGTTTCATTAAACGCAACGCAAAGCTGTGTTTAAAGCTGTTTAGCTGGCCTCAGTTTAGATATGAATCTTAAATTCGGGGAGCGTGAGTAGGTATAGGCCAAATACAATCAAAAAAATCATTTCGATGTCAAAAATCGTTGTATGCTGTTAAACATTCTAAATTATATTAATTATATAGTGTACTTAGGAAGACAGGAATAGATAAGTTGTGTTTACAAACATTGAAGCTCAATAATAAACATTTACTTAAAATATTTGCAATACAAGATGATAGGCTACCTAATTTACAGACTTTAAATAGACTATGTAAACGATCAGGACAAAAATACGGAATAGGTTTAAGCAAAAAACTGACCAAACAGAAACTCTCTTATTATCAATAAAAGGAGGAAAGTGTCGCTGTAGTTATACAACTTTAATCTTATTTTAATGAAAGGTTTACAATAAGGAAAAAAGATGGGTATTTATTACAGGACATTTCGTGCTATTACAAGGTATTACTCGATGTTACAAATTATTACGTGCTATTACCTTTACATGATTTAAAACTCATTTTCGAATATATGGATCGCGGTGTATTGTACATGTTTCTATGCCGATTCCTACGTGGGCGACAAGAGCGATGCGACATCAGCGATGAGCTCGTATCGCGAGCATTAAAGGTAAGTCCAGACTAACTAGCGCTCTGCTCCAATGTGGACGGTGTTCGAGAGGAGAGTGCTCTCCGAGAGGGGCGATCTATTCAATGTTGGTTTTTTCGGCGATCACTTTGTACCGGGAACTCGAGAAGTTCACGCGCACGATCGCTCCTCCGTGCCAACACTTGTATTTATCGATGAAGTTTGCAGTTAATTGTTTGTTCGTTGTTGTGGAGAATTTATTTGCGTATGGAGTGGTCCGAAGAGAAAGCTTTGCAGCTTATTGATGCCCACCGGCGGCAAACATTGCTTTAGGATGCTCGTCATAATTACAATTTCCAAAAAAAATTTAAAGAAGATGCTTGGTGAGAAATCTGAGCAGAAATTGATGTGTCGACAGAGCATTGTAAAAAGAGAATGCTATCATTGCTGTCGGGCTATCGGAGAGAGAAGCGAAAAGAGAAATCCAGCCAAGGAACAGGAAGAGGTAAGTTAAAAAAATTAAATAATTAATAAATGAAAAATGCTTGTGTATACTGAGACGGTTAAAATTAACCAATCTAGAAACATAGTTAATTTCAAGTCTCAAATGAAAGAAAATAATTGTATGTAAAAATACAAAAAAGCTTAAGGGAGAATAGAAAGTCAAGCATCCAAGGCCAACCTCTTGGCTTGTTCAGACAGGAGCTGACATATTAATAATTGTCCAGTTTTGTTTCATGCAATGTAAAAAGTGTGGGAAGTATACAAATTGTAATTATAGATTATAAGTTGTCCAATCTACTGCAGAAGATTCTCGAAATAAGAAGGAGACATTCGGGTGACATTTTTGTACTGCCCGCTTATTTATTGAGATTTTAAATCAAGCATAAGGTCCATGCCAATTCTGTTTTTGAAAAGGTTTGTGTGAAACCGGTTCCGTTGTTTCCTTTTTTCTTATTATTAGACATGCTTGCCATTAACATAATTGCACCACTCACCACTGCAAGTACACAATATTAAGTACATATTTTTTCTCGCAACGACAGAAACATGTCCGAACTGTCCGACTGCAACATTACCACTGAGGAATGATCGTGGGTTTTCCTTGGATCGCTGGATGATCAACGAAATCTGCGATCCTCCCTCGAACGTCCAACGATTGAATCGCACTCTGAGCTTGATTCACTTTCACCATGTTCTCCAAAGTGAAAAGACTTAAGTTGATGCTTGTGGACAGTTCGGTATTGACGTATGCGTATTTAAAAAGGAAGACGAGTATTGGACGATGAGAAAGAAATGTTATTTATAAAGAAAGACCAGTATATGGCGAGTATCATCACCTTAACAGAAGATTGGTGCAGCATCCGGAATTATGTTGTAATTACACGAGACTGACAATAATTGAAACAATCGATTACATGATGGGTACTTCTGCACTGTTGAAATAATTTCTTCAACAGACATAATGAACACACAAGAACTCACACAGACAAAAACTGCACTGCAATGCTTGCTTCCCAGATCGTTGACATCGGTGGCGCCGTCTGTATCGTTGGCACGTACTACTTTAGCGATACGGGCTATACGAGCGACTGGAGCGACGCGACACGAGCATCGACAAAAGACAAACTGATTTGAAATTTCAAAATTCGGTCGCATCAGCAGCTCACGTTACGTCGCTACGGTCGTCGAAGTAGAACGCACTAAATGCATTTACATTTGTTTGTTGATTAAAAAATCACTCGTCCGCTCTGTTCGTTCGCTCGTGTGACTTTGCTCTTGTCGGCCACGTAGGAATCGGCGTTGGTGTTTAATGTTCGACGACCTCAAATGAGAGGGAATATCTGATGATGTGACATAAGCCTTTAAACGCTTAATAAAAGGAAATATAGAAGTCACAGACGGTGTACAGTAAGTACTTGATAACTTATTAATATTACATAATACAGGGTGCTTACCGGGAAACGCATGTTTCTGATTTACTTAGTACTTAGTACACAGAAAATATTGATGGTGGGAGTTACGCATGGTGGCACTGTGAAGGAGAGAGTATGCAATTCCAGTTGTAGCCGTCATGCGGAACCTTGAACATTGAATGTTTTTCTTGCGACAATTGGTGAATCATTCACTCAGACCCAACAAAACATTCATATATAGTTTAACGTTGCGCGTCATACACAATATTGCGTTGAATACACTATGTGAACACGATAGGATCATTGTTGGAAAAGAAACCCTCAGGACCGGCAAGGACAGTTAGTACCCCGGAGAATGTTGAGCGAGTATAGATTGCAACGGTGCAGAGCCCTAGCCGTTCGGTAAGGAAGCGGGCAGCAGCTCTCAGATTTCGCCCATCCACAGTGAGAAAAATGTGGTCACGGATCTTCAATTTCATCAATACAAGCTTGCAGTATGTCATTAATTGAGTCATAAAGATAAGAGACAGTGTGTAGGCTTTTGTCACCGAATGATGGAAGTTTTGGATGAAAACGACGAAGCTGTTAATATTTCGAGCGATGAGGTCATTTTCATAGTTAGTACGGACCTGGCCGGCCACCTGACAGGACATAAAGTATACGATATGTGCGTTTGTAATGTATGTTTGTGTATATGTGTGTGTTGTGTAGTGTTTTTTATGTAATAACGAAGCAGTAGCGGATACCCTGATGATGCTGACTAGTTGAAGCAGCGAAACCGGTTGGGAAAAAAGAACCAGTGTCTATGAGACGACGTAAGTTACATATTTATAAATAAATATACTCATACGATAAAAATGCTAATAACGAAGCTAATATAAATAAATAAATAAATATCAGAGTATTACGCTCTATTACAAGATATTTTGGGATATTACAAGATATTACACATTATTTCAGGATATTATGAGATATTATGTGATCTTACAAGGCATTACTTTCTATTGCAAGATATTACAATGCTATTACAAGGTATCTTGCTGTTACAAGTTATTACATGCTATCGTAAGAAATTACGGGCTATTGCATTGTATTAAGTACTATTACATGTGCTATTTCATAAGATTCCATACTATTACAAGATATTGCGTTCTATTACAGGGTATTACTTGCTATTACAATATAACTAGGGGAGACCCCTGCGTGCTCCGCACGCCAACCCCCGGTGCGACCTTCTAAAAACATATGTTATGTTTTATTTATAATAAAAGTGTAGGATTAATAATAACCTCAAAACTAAGATGGTAAATAATGTTAAATGATCAAATCAAATTATTTCTTATATTTTATAACAGCAGTAATAATAAAGGTTAAAAGAACCAGTAAGGCTCAGGTCTACACTTAATCAAAAACCTAACAAAAACGTTATAAATAATAACCTCAAAACTAAGATGGTAAATAATGTTAAATGTTCAAAACAAATTAGTTCGTAAATTTTATAATTTGAATAAATAATTAATTTCCTTCCTTATAAAAATCAATATTTACTTCCACAAAGCAGCTATATTAGTTAGTTTCTTATTATAAACAGCTGTTTTGTATTAAAATGTTTTATAACCTTCTGAATACTGTAATCATCGTTATTTACATCCACGAAATCAGCTGGATAAGTTTGTTTCTTATTATAAACAGCTGTTTTGTATAGAAATGGTTTTTAAATATTTTCCATGTTAATCTTATGGGGAAAACCGACCTTTGAGATTAGCTCACGCCATTAAGGATAAGAATTTTTGACATCTAAAACCTTATTGCAAAACTACGAAATGAGATGAATTTGTTGAAACCTCAAACATTAAAATTGGTCCAGAAATAAGGGAGGAGTTGTGTTTACAAAAAACGGCTTCACGTATTATATATAAAGATAAAGATACCTGATGTTTCAAAATATTACTTGAAATTACTTTCGCTGTCCGCGAGGCACGAGATGGTCCCTGTAGCCTGGCCGTATACAGCCATGTCCTCACACGGTATCGCGTGTTTAGCAGGCGCAAAGGCGAGTATCGGGGAAAATAGAACGTCATACAGCTAAGTATTGATATTGATCATGTAGGCTTATGTTGAAATGGATTTTAGTAATTAAAACAACCGATTATTTTCAAATTAATTCTATTGACTAAAGTCTCAACAAAATCAGCACAAACAATACAGTAAATTAAAAAAATGTGTACGTAGTACAGGCATTTTAATATCATACTACATACAAATAAATTGAGTAAATTAAGTTAAAAAATATACAGTACAGCTACAAGAGGTTCTAAAAATCTAAAAGCTATAAAGTAAAATAATATTAACCAAATTTAAGTTACTGTAAAATATTTCGTATGAATGTGAGTTTATACAGGAAGTTTATTTCTATCAGGAAATACTATTGCTAGAAGAGGTACACAACACAATGCTACTGATAACGAACGAAATGATATGACTTAAGTTATAAAAATAGACAAACCCAGACAAAGACAGAGGAAGAATCACAGACAAAGGCTGCCTGTATTACCACTAGCGTTTGGCACTAACAAAGAAAAAGAAAAACAAGCGCGTTAGTGGGGAAACTGTTTTAATATGCCAAACAGTTACCGTGTTTTTTAAATATATATTATTAATATTATTTCAACACTACTAATCGGAATTATAATAACTTTTAAGCGATTATCTGTTAATCTATTAACATTGCTACAATATTAATATTGCTACAAGCGCCTTCAAACTAAATCTAGGCAAGGAACCAGGGACCTTCTCGTGCCTCGCGGACAGTACTATTGCCAGATATTACAAACTATTACAAGATGTTCCATGCTATTAGAAGATTTTGCATTCTATTACATGATATTACATTCGATTACATTATCATACGTGTTGATTTACATAATGTAACAAGGTATTGCGAGATATTACAAGATATTTTACGCTATTACTAGATATTACAACATATTATGTGCTATTTCAAGATATTACTTGCAATTACAAGATATGACGTACTATTATAAGATATTATGTACTATTATCAGATATTACAAACTATTACAAGATATTCCGAGCTATTACAAGATATTATGTCCCATTACAATCATGATATTACGTATTATTAAATGACACTTCGTGCTATTACATTATAATACAGGCTGCTACATGACATGACGTGCTTTACAAATTATAATGTTGCGTGGTATTACAAGTTATTTCTCGCTATTTCTAGATATTACGTGTTGTTACAATACATTACGTACTATTACAAGATATGACGTTCTATTACCAGATATTGCGCCTTATTACAAAATATTTCGTGCTATTACAAAGTATAACGTGCTCTTATAAGATGTTACTTGTTATTACAAAATATTCAGTGCTATTATTAAATATTACGGGCTATTACAAAATATTACTAGATATTACTTTCTATTCCGTGTTATTACAATATATTACTTGCTAATTCAAGATATTGCGTGGTAGTACTAGAAATTTCGTGCTATTACTAGATATTACGGGTTATTACAGGATATTACGTAATATTACAAGATATTACACAATATTACAAGTTATTACGTAAAATTTCAAGGTATTACGTGCTAATACATAAGATTCTGTACTATTACAAGATAATACGAGCTTTTCCAAGACAATCCGTGCTATTGCAAATTTTTATCTGCTATTACAAGATATTACGTACTATTACTCGATAGAATGGGCTATTATAAGATATTACGTTTTATTACAACAACATGCTATTACATGTACTGTTATATAAGATTTCTTACTATTACAAGATGGTTCTTGCTATTACAAAACGTGACGTGCTTTTACAAGATTTTCCGTGTTATTACAATATATTACTTCCTAATACAAGATATTGCGTGGTAGTACTAGAAATTTCGTGCTATTAATGGATATTACGGGTTATTACAACATATTACGTAATATTACAAGAAATTACACAATATTACAAGTTATTTCGTAACATTTCAAGGTATTACGTTCTAATACATAAGATTCTGTACTATTACAATATAATACGATCTTTTCCAAGACAGTCCGTGCTATTGCAAATTTTTATCTGCTATTACAAGATATTACGTACTATTACTCGATAGAATGGGCTATTATAAGATATTACGTTTTATTACAACAACATGCTATTACATGTACTATTATATAAGATTTCTTACTATTACAAGATGGTTCTTGCTATTACAAAACGTGACGTGCTTTTACAAGGTTTTCCGTGTTATTACAATATATTACTTGCTAATACAAGATATTGCGTGGTAGTACTAGAAATTTCGTGCTATTACTGGATATTACGGGTTATTACAACATATTACGTAATATTACAAGATATTACATAATATTACAAGTTATTACGTAACATTTCAAGGTATTACGTGCTAATACATAAGATTCTGTACTATTACAAGATAATACGAGCTTTTCCAAGACAGTCCGTGCTATTGCAAATTTTTATGTGCTATTACAAAATATTAAGTACTATTACTCGATAGAATGGGCTATTATAAGATATTACGTTTTATTACATCATAGTACATGCTATTACATGTACTAATATATAAGATTTCGTAGTATTACAAGATGGTTCTTGCTATTACAAAACGGGACGTGCTGTTACAAGGTATTCCGTGCTATTACAATATATTACTTGCTAATACAAGTTATTGCGTGGTAGTACTAGAAATTTCGTGATATTACTAGATATTACTAGTTATTACAAGATATTACGTAATATTACAAGTTATTACGTAGTATTACAAGGTATTAAGTGCTATTACATAATATTCTGTACTATTACAAGATATTACGTGATATTTCAATATATTACAACTTATTACGACCTATTACATGAAATAATGTGCTAAGTGCTCTTTCAAGCAAATTAAGTACGATTACAGGATATTAATTGCTATTAATGATAATACGTGCTTTAACAAGATATTACGAACTATTACATGATATTACGATCTAATACAGTACATTGTATTACGTGCTATTATAAAATGTTATGAACCACTAAAAATATTAGGCGCTATTACAATACATTACGCGATGTTGTAAGTTATTGTAAGATGCTTCGTGCTATTTCAATTTATTACGTAAAATTACAATACATTACGTGCTATTACAAGATATGACGTCCTATTACAAGGTAGTAGGTGGTGTTAAAAGATATTAATGCTATTACAAGATATAACTTGCTGTTACAAGATATTACATGCTATTACAAGGTATTACATGCTATTAGAAGATATTACTTGCTGTTGGAAGATATTTCAAGCTATTACAAGATATTACATGTTTTTTCATGCTTTATGTCTTGTAGGCTATTACTGTCTTGTATTGGAATTACTGGCCTACTACGATACACACATTAACTCATTTCTACTTCTGTATGTACAAGTTAATTATATTATTTTTTATAAAACATACTATATTTTTTTTGAGAAAACCCTTAGTGAACACTCATTCTTTAAATAATCTTTAATTCATACTCAAAAACAATTTGGATTCAATAAATCAAGACGAAAATAAACTTAATAAGAGTTAAAACCGGTTTTAGTCAGGTAAACACTTTTAGTGGAACATTTTGTAGATAACAGTCAAGATATTGTTTTTTTTTTTTGTAAACTTTGCTTATATATTGGATTTTGGGTAAGCCAAGAGTGAGCGGTACATTTAATTTACCGGTATAATTTTTGTTAAGCATTGTTATAGAATATTAATACGGAACATTGTATATCAGGGTATTGGAATTGTTCTTAGTTTTAAAAAAAATTATGAACATATATATAGTTGTATAAATACATTTTAAATTGTTCAGTAGTTCAAGCAAAAATTACATTCTAATAAATAATTTGAGAAAAATGTTATCTAAGACCTAAAATCGAACAAATTTAAATCCTTTTTAATTACGCACTCAATAGTTATTGCTATAGCCTGTTACTGTTGATAGAGTGAAAATTGAGTGCAGAAATTAAAGCAAATTTGGATTATTTTTGAACTTTCTCACGATAGCATACACACACAAAATAACACTATGATTAACCCCTCTAACTGTTAGTACAATGTCGACTTTTTCGACTTGAAGCGAGATAACCCCCTTTACTACATATATTATGCTGTGGTTGATCTCTATTCCCCTTTAGAACTGTGATTGTAATGGTTGTCCGACTTACGTCAGTGGCTATTCACTTTTGCTATCCCTCCTTAAGAATTAGAATTCTTTCTATATTTCAATGAAGAACAAGTTATTGAACTCCTAAAAAGTGAACAGTAATAAAAGAAAGAGCAGGAAAAATTACAAAATGTGAAAACATTATTTTTCCAAACCAAAATACTAGTAGTTCTGTGAACAGTAGACGTCGCTCGTTGAAATAACAAATGTGACACAATATTTACAATTCCCGCGATTCCGGGGTTTCTAGTTCTCGTTATTTTTCTTCTTGAGCTTTAACTGCTAAAGATTTTCTTTTAGGGAGCATTGTGTTTTATGTAGGTTAATAATGCGTAAGGTAGCTACAAATATCGCGTTATTGAGGGAAAACATAGAATTAAATATTTACATACTTAAATAACTAAAACTTAACAATGTATTTACAGTTCCATATCATATTCCAATATTAGAAATAATGAAAATAAATGATGTTAAAGCGTCGTGATAGTGATCTTATCCCATGTATAAACATTTCCCACGCTGTCTAACGGTCATTTGTATATCCTTTATCGCCGCGAGGTTTCATTTGTTTCATCTCATTTTGTAATTCAAGTAAAGCTAAGTCAAATACTTTTATAAAATAATAATTTACAAGTATACAGTTCAATTATTTGATTTATCCTCTATGCTTTCTTATAATAATATGTAATTTTTGGTCAAAGGATATTCCTAAACTATTATTAAAAAAAGGCCTAGTTTTGTTAGCAGGATTGTAGTAGGAACATAAACACTGGTGTTTTCAAAATAAGAAATTTGATAAATATTTTTATACAGTTCTATTTAGAACTAAATTACGAAACTTTTTTACATTTATGAAAAAAATTACAAAACATTTTTACTACTTTTTATGTAGGCCTAAAGTTTAACTTTTTCCTTTTGTTACTGAACATGCTTATTTCTTGAGCTAATAACTTTGTTAATCTTACTTCAATCTTTTTTTTACTTGCATATATGAATTCTTTGAACCTTTATCTACAAAAAAGCTATGGAACACTTTTGAATTGATTTAGAATAAACTTATAAAAACATGGTTGAAATACAAAGACTTGGACGATTTTTAACAAATTCGAAGTTTACGACCATTTTGTGAGCTTACCGTTCGAGATATGGAAAAATCAAGAATACAATTTTGTTAAAAATTTAATTTGCTACTTGCAAAATGTTATTAGTTTTTAAATTCGAATTACGGTTAAGCCACAAACTGGCTTTGGAAAAAAGCTTACACTGAGGAAAACGGTCTGGCCGCCATTTTAATTTTATTTAAGGGGTTAAAAATTAAAAATGGAAAAATCCGTATGTATACATGGCTCGGCCTAGGAATAAGGAACATTCATGCAAAAAGTCAACAAAATTGGTCAAGGCGTGAAATTCTGTATATTTGCACCTTTTGGGTATCCTCCATCCGGAAAGCTATAATGTGATTTACAAATAGGTCTTCAGGACTAAACAGCAGTGGGGGAAAACTAACAGACAGCTAGTCAGTTGCCAGGTGTGGTTGTGAGAACAAAGGATTTCGATCAAACTCATGAGTATTAATATCTAGCTATTGCAGAACAATAGTGTTGATTTTACTTCTTAGCTTTACTGAATTATTTGCTGCACTTCAAATGTCAAAAATGAAAGCTTTTATGTTTTAAAATAATAATAAAACCTCACAAATAATAAAGAATGCTACTTTATAACATAGTGAAACAGGGATATCAGACAGTGAGACAAGAGCTTAACCAAATTAATCACTAATGTGTATTTATGTTTAGCTACCTGAACTTGTATAGTTGTACTTTCAAAGGCATTGTAAAGCATGGGTAAGACCTCAGTGCGAATATCGTCTCTAGGAGTCTTCTCTAAGATCACATGAAGATTTTCCAGCAAAGTAACTGTCGCTTGGATAGACTTTGGTATTGAAAACACGCTCCTGTACATAACACACAGCAATAGTAACCTTTTGTAAATAAAATAGTATTTTTGTCATCCTACTTTTAAAATATAATTATTATAATTATAGGCTAAGATAGCCAAACGTGCGTCTAATTCATGGCCGACCAAGGAGTGCTACCAATGCAAACCTCCGGTTCTTTGTCTTACCAAACTGCAGTTTGTTTACCTGAATGGAGGTAAGATTATGTTTTCATATTCCTCAACAGTACATTCCTGTATAAGATATATTATAGGCTGAAGAACTGCTGCTAAAACTTCCTGAGTTTTCATCTCTACTTGTAAACAAGGCCATACATGTTGAAACCATAGTTTCTGGAAACATGAAGAAAGTTAGTTTGGAATAATAAAACTAATAATAAAACTTAATTACAATGCTTATAAATCTAAGTGAATTTACCCTTGGGATGTAGGGTAGCACTTCTTTCAGAGTGTTTTTATAGAAATGTGATTTCTGTGTTGGGTCCTTCATGTTAATAACATCGAGAAACTGCAGCGCCTGCACCGCAGAATCACTGCAAAATAAAAAAAAAACTATACAAATCGTAACCTTCAGACAATACACTACACCATTAGTTTTTTATTACAATGTTTTAATTACACCATTACAAATTACGAATGCAGGTTATACATCACAGTCTCTCTAAATTGTATAAAAATAACTTAGGTTGGTTTTGACAAGAACTATTCCCTATTACAAGGTTTTCAATCAGTTGTTTACATATATAAATACCATACCTAAACCATAGTTTCTTGGGACCATGTTAGCACTGACCAATATTTATTGGCAGAGAAGACATACAGCTGCTATCCCTAAACTCAATATATAGTTCTTGTTGAGAACTTACCTAAAATATTTGATTAAGGAAAGAAGTTGCGCTGTAGGTCTTTGCCTGGTCTCTCTACTCAGAAGGCGGACAGCTGCTTCTTGTAAAGGGATAGGCACCCGTGGTAAGAGATTGTGCACTTGGTCTTCTAACTGCAACATACAGCATATAATATAATACACACTAGATGCAAAACTTAGCCTGGTGAAACATATATACAATATTGTTAGGTGAAAATAACTTAAATTAAGTGTTGTGACAACATAAATACTAATCAGCTGTTATAATATAACCTTAAGTGTCTAATTATAAAAGTACCCGATTAAAGCAGGGTGTCTAAAGTAAACAGCACCATACTCCTTATTTAAAGTAAACAGTACTGTGCAGAAATTTTACCCATATATCCTCTAAAATTTTAATCATCTATAGGATTGTTAGATATTTTAACTGAGAATGGCTGTGGAGTAGTTACATTGATTCTCTATATCTTAAAATCATTCTAGCCACTGTTTACAAGATATTAACAATGGTAGATGTTAAATCGGAATATAGTTAAAAAAATAAGTCTTAGCTAGGGTCATATTCTTTTATAAACAGTTTTAGATTAACACTCAGATTTTTTTTTCATGATTCGATCAACGATTTTATAAATCATAATAGTTTACCTCTTTTTACAAAATACATTTAGTTCTAGCAAGAATAAATATCTGAAACCACTAACACCATTAACCTTTCATCTACACGTGTTTAATTTAAAAAAAAGTTTGATTCTTCATTGATTCTTAACTTTTTCAAAACACATCTTAACTCCTAATAATATGTCATCTCGGCTCAGTCAGTTAAAATGCACATGTTATTGTTTGGATCCATTTTATTGGTCAAAAGATGGGGTCAAGGAAAAAAAAGGTGGTCAGGAGAATAAGATTACACTGTAGGGCTTTGGACATAAGATGGATTATTAAAAGAGTAGGGATAAAAAATCAAGGTCACTGATTGGATTCTCAACTGCCCCAGGTTTAATAAGGTAAAAGTACAAGATCAAGGGGAAAATAAAACTAGATACTCAAAAAGTGGATGCTGCAAAGTGGTGGGTTGATACCCAGCTCAGTCATCAGGCATTAACTCAAGAGTGTAAACAAATTTTAAAACAGTGTAATTGTTTATCCAATACAGAGTGTAAATAATTAAATGACATAAATGTATTGTATGCAATTGTCTGTGTTTGACAGTTCACTTGGGTAGGAATCCAGGGAAGATACCCTTGAAAACCTAAGTGCTGAAGAAATGATTCTCTACACTGTGATTTAAAGAATAACATTTTATTAGTAATTCAATTAAATTTACGAATCACAATATTATTGATTGAAAACATGTTTTTGAACTACCTTTTAATGTACGGTAGCTGTTTCAAGTACTATACACTCCTGTGGTTAAAAATGTTTTACTGCAAGGTTCTATTATGAACTCTTGCTATTTCAAGTACAATAAACTTCTCTTTTTAGAAATTTTTACTGCAAAGCTAACTTACCAACTCTAACTGCTTCAAGTACGATGAACTGCTGTGGTTAGCTTGTATGAGAGGGCGGCCATGGTTGAAGATGGCACATATAACCATTCCCAGCGAAAACATATCACTTAGAACACTGCATACTGATGATGTTTGGACTTCTGGAGCTGAAAATAAAAAGGAGACATTTCTGGGAAAAGTATAAAAATCACCTGTTTACCTACAAAATGTTTCTACCTACAATGTTTACCTACAAACTTTTTCTTTTTTCATAAGGTCCAATGTAACATTTTACTAGTGAACTTTTTACTGAAAAATTCTGAAAGTGAGTAGGATGAGTCAAACATTTATTTGAAGTGTTTCAGTTTCAAATTGATATTAACAAAATTGTATGTATTTACCAAGTTTGTTACTGAAAACTAATTCATAAAAAAAGTAAGACGGTTTAGAACCTGCCAGTCAAAAGTCCGAACCAAAGTTAGTTAGGCCTGCTCAGAACAGCATCGAGGTTTCGTTGAATGGAATTTTATACAGAGAAATTATTGACGTATAACTACGATTTATATCCAGTAGAGTCAACTTTATGTCATAAATTAGCAATTCAAATATACCTATAAAATCTAAGTCAGGCTGTGCCATTTTGGGAAGTCTTGAAGTCCAAGGTTGACAAGAAAGTGGTTCTAGGCCATCAATGTCGTTCATACGTTCTGTAACATAAATACAATATGCTCAGTTTTTATAACTAGGCCACTGCAGAATTTATTAAATCAAACTTGTGTACTAGAGTATTTAATAAAATTCAACACATCCTACTTTGCATTTAAT
The DNA here is from genome assembly GCA_018207615.1 of Philaenus spumarius. Taxonomy (NCBI): domain Eukaryota; kingdom Metazoa; phylum Arthropoda; class Insecta; order Hemiptera; family Aphrophoridae; genus Philaenus; species Philaenus spumarius. The sequence goes on along the minus strand of JAGFPH010007190.1, from coordinate 15,229 downwards.
AATTAATTATCTCTGCACTGTTCGAAATGAATGATTTATGGCAGATCCTACCCAAGTTAATTATTATAATTACTAACCATAGGTGGGCATAGGGTTGATCATTAACAAATAAATGCTTCATTAGGCCTAGCTGCTTATTAAGCTGCTTTAGGTGTCGCAGTGTTAAGACCTTTAACATATTTATTTTCTTTTTTCTAAACTTATCATGAAATTGTTAATTTAAGAAGCAGTTTTCGTTCCTTCTTCGGACACAATGGTGGTCAAGTCGGTTTATATTTTGTAGCTTATTGTACCTAAAACAAATGGCCGTTTAATCTTATTAGGTCTCAATCTCCAGTTCTGCACTATAGAAATGTAGTAAATGGAATCATGTTTAAGTCACGGAGTTAGCTAAATTTGTAGCGTAGTGTTTGGTTAACCTATTTTATTTAAATTGTTTTTTTTTTATAAACTGTTAAACAAATAATAGTCATGTGGAGTATCTGGGCCATGATTCTACAACTTGAGCGTGTAATTTCTAACTTTGTACAGCCTGTGTATCACTAATAAATTATACTTATATCTAAAATATATTTTATTCATAATAAAATATGCAGTATCGTATATATAATAGTATTTTTTTTGTATTTACAAATAAAGAAGAAAAAATAATAATAAAAGCCTAAAGGGCCCAGTTACACCTAGAAATTGGGTTAACTGGACCATAATGGCGTAATGGTTAAAAGGACAAAATATTGTTACTTGAATTGGGGTGAATGGGCCTGTTGACAAACATGTAAATACCATAAACAAATTGCAAGTAATTTGAAAATAACATAGTCGAGTTATCAACAATACACAACAGAAGTCTTATCTTTGAATCTAGCAGAGCTGCTTTTAAGAGGCTTTGGCAACTTTCTTACTAAATCTTCTTTGGAAATGTAGAATTCTTCTTCTGTCTCCATAAACTTCATTGTTTGGGAATAACGTTTGAAAAACATGACATAACCAGAATTTCTTTTTAACCAGCAAAACATCCTCCCTTTCCATTTGTAAAACAATTATAGGGAGGATGTTTTGGCGGGTAGTACTCATAATCTGGGTTAGTCTTACAGTATCTCTCAGGAGAGAGGTCTGCGTAAATCCTATGAAAAAAAAATTAGTAGTAATAAGCATGTATAGCCGGCGAGGCAAAATTCCGCCATCTTTGTACGCCAAAATCCACCAAACTCAGTCGTCCGCGCGACACATTTTAGTTTGTCGCCTTTCATTTGTACCGCCTTTTGATTGACTTTGAGTGTAGGGGAAAATGTGAAATTTGGCAGAAATGTTAATTGTAAATTTTCCAAGCAACCAGTGTGCATCAAATTAGTTATATTTCATTCATATTTTTTTTACTAAACGTTAAAGTTTTAACAATTATTAATGTGAGAAATAATACAAGAAAAAGTCAGTAAGCGAGGATAGTTTTTATGTTTTAGTCAGAGACAATATGTCAGCGGCTATACATATCAAATAACTTCTAATACCTACTATTGTATTAAAATATATATGGTATTTGATTAAATAATAGTAACATTTAAATATGAATGGCAAATTTTAACTTCATTAATATGTTTTTCCTGAAATAATTAATTGTTTAGAGTAATATGAAAAACTCTTTTTTTTGTACGGAATATTAGTCATTATTTTACTTTTCCGCGATTAATAAAATATGTTATGTATTTTTAAAATAATTTATGCTTCAATTATTATTTGGTTTTTTAATTTATTTGTAAAATTATGTTTCGCTAATAATGTTATAAGGATGACAAAGAAAACCAATCAATAGAATATACAATACATTTACTGGCCCAAAAATAAAAGTGTTTTATACATACATTGTTCCTTATTTTTGTTTTGGTTGAACACTTTTGAATAGGGATGTAGTCTAATATTAAAATATTTGGTACACAAAGCCTTAATTAATAAAACATGGTGGTTGTCTTCTACATCAAGGAAATGTCCGGTTTGAAAAATGTTTAGCCCCACACAGTTTTTGAGGACCATTGAAGACATTTGAGTAAGATTTTTTTCCAAACTTGTCATTATCAAACTTGACTGTTTTTCTTATAAAATTTTCACACATTTTACAAACTTTTACAACGAAAAGCGTGCGGCACTGAAGCCCAGTGTGGAGGGGATACCAAGGTTGCCGCCATATTTTATCCGGCAGCTTGCCTCAGTGGCGGACTATAACGCTCCCTCCATCTATATCATTTATATACTCCGTGGTTTGAACATTATAACGATTGCAGAAACTGATAGCAGTTTGACCCTTTGAGGGCCAAGAAGTGATAAAATTTGAAAAATCTATATATTTCTTTATTTTCGTGACTAACTAAGGTAGTTTAGTCAAAAACATTTTTTTTTCTTTTTTTACCGGTTTTTTTTAAGTAAATATATACAGGGTGGAACAAAGTTAGTGTTAAAAACTTCAAGGCGTTATTATGCATGCAAATTGCAACAAAACTGCGCAATTCGGACAGTTCTATCTCACTCCCTCCACCTTCCAGAAACAGTCATTTTAAATTTTTCCAAATTTCGTGACATTGCCGATGAAAATATAATTTTTCTCAACTTTTACCAAATTTATTTCCATTTTTTATGACTTTTTTGGAAAGTACATAAAATTTTCTATCAGAATAAGTATAGTTTGCCAAAGTTAAGCCCTCTTAAAGCCTTGTAAATTCTACTTGAAAAAAATATTTTGGAAAATTAAGAAAAAGTGCGCTACAATTTACTTAAGAAATTTTTCTTATGCCTCATACTACAACCTGTCAAATATCACAAAAACATCCCCACATCTTAAGCTTTAAAATGGAATTCTAGAAGTGACCTTTCCTATTCGCCTAAGGGGTGGCAATGGGCGTTAAACATAATTAATTATTGACCTGTTCATGATGAAATACCAATACCAATTTATTTAGCTAGTACCAGAGTAGCTGGCCTTCGGAGTCAGACTTTGCAGGTTCGATTTCGGCTACCGGCACTGATAAGAGCGGCCACCACTGGCTGGCCCATGTTGCTAATGCCGAAGGGGTACGTCAACTGAAGTTTTAATAAAAAAAAAAAAAAAACGAAAAAATAACAAATTAATAAAACATTGAAAATATTTATTTCGACTGAAAATACACAAAAAGGCACTAATCATGAAAAATCTGTACCTTTATTAACTTAAAAGTCTTGTTCAAACTGCCTGCCTTCACGTCTGATGAATGCTTGTGATCTTTTTCTCATTGCAGCAACTGTAACTTTAAAATACAATGTTTCTCTCAACTAAGCTACTGTTAATCGGTTTATCAGCTCTTCTTCACTGTCTACAGCTGTAATGTACACTTCACTTTTTAGCAACCCCCAAACAAAGAAGTCCATGGGCGTAAGATCAGGAGATCTGGCTGGCCACGCGACGGCTCCGCCTTGTCCAATCCACGTAAGGTAGTTGAGAGTAATCCAACCTCTTACCTCGTTAGTGAAATGGGGGAGGAGCGCCATCTTGTTGAAATATCATATTATCTCTTTGATTTTGATCTAGTACATCTACGAGGGTAGGTAGGGTGTGCTGCAAGAAATCTAAGTACATTGGTCCATTTAATGTGTCTTCAAAGATATGTGGGCCAATTAATTGGTCCCCTATGACTTCAGCCCAGACATTAACTCGGAAACGTCTTTGAAATGCCCTTTCTTTTGTAGCTCTAAGGTTTTGTTCTGACCAGTGATGCGATAAAAAAGTGTTGTGACAATTTAAAAAAAACTCCCTCTCTAGTAAACAACGATTCATCGACCCACAAAATCTTTTTAAAGAAACCATATGGCTCCATGTTACTATTAAGTAACCACCGGGAAAACTGAACTCTTGGGCCAAAGTCAGTTTCTTCTAAAACTAGAACAAGATGAAAATTAAATGCATGGAGTTTTTTTTTTTTCAAAACATCCCAAACTTTCCAATAATTAGAAATGCCAATATCTCTAGCAACGTCTCTAGTACCTACTCCTGGATCGTTGTGAACAGCATCAATGATAGCTTCGTCCATCGCACACTCCATATGCAGCACCTATTTCATTATGCTGTTTGTGTACAGTACCAAAGTCCACAAGCCACTGATGCAATCTTGAGAACACTCTTGTACAAGGAATCCGGCAATTCGGTAAGCGACGTTCATATTCCCTTCTGGCGGCAAGAGCATTACCATAACAAAATCCATGCACGAAGTGCATATCAGCATATTCTTGTGATGAGTATTCCATGGTAGCTTTCACTTAACTGAGGTATGCTTTCAGGAGCAGTCCAATGAAACTAATTTGTTTGTTCAAATGGGTATGTTTGTTATTTGATTAGGAATATGAAAAATGTAGATAACTGAGATAAGATAAAGGAATGAAATAGTTTCATCGGAGAGGAAATGTTAAAATGAAGATAGGGTATTTATTATACCCTAATTAATTATTTCATCGCAAACAGGTCAATAATTATGTTTAACGAACATTGCCGTCCCTTAGGCGAATAGAATAGGTCACTTCTAGTATACCATTTTAAAGCTTAAGATGTGGGGAAGTTTTTGTGATATTTGACAGTTTGTAGTATGACGCATATGAAACATTTCTTAAGTAAGTTGTAGCGCCCTTTTTCTTAATTTTCCAAAATATTTTTTTCAAGTAGATTTTACAAGGCTTTAAGAGGGCTTGACTGTGGCAAAATATACTTACTCTGATAGAAAATTTTGTGTCCTTTCCAAAAAAGTTATAAAAAGTGGCAATAAGTTTGGTAAAAGTTGGGAAAAATGCGATTTTCATGGGCAATGTGACAAAAAAAAAGTCGTTTTTTTTGTGGGCAAGTTTGTAAAAATCGAAAAATTACTGTTTTTGGAAGGTGGAGTGAGATAGAACTGTCCGAATTGCGCAGTTTTGTTGCAATTCGCATGCATAATAACGCCTTGAAGTTTTTAACACTAACTTTGTTCCACCCTGTATATATTATATACATATATAAATACCTTAGTAAAATAATGCAAAACGGCCCCAGCCAGAGACCAGATATCTAGTCATATCCCGTCAGCTTGGAAGCGAGCCAACAACCGTTTTGCTTTACTTCCGCCCTTCTACCCTCAAACCACAGATATGATTAGATATCTGGTCTCCCTAGCCTAGAATCGAACTCAGCATCTTCTGATCAGGAATACGCAACGTTATCCACTAGGCTAAGGCTTGATTAAAGAAAACTGGCAAATTAACAAAACTTCAGTTACTTTACTACCGGTATAAATATTACGTGTAAAGTAAAAGATAATTTATCAACACCATCTAGGAGTGGTTATAGGAAGTTTGCTTGGTTGCTCTTAAGTTTGAATCTATATAATTTGTATTCGTGAGAGATTTAACTTAGAACAGTTAAGTAATTAATTTAAAACAATATGTTACCCTTTTAATAAAAAATACTGACAAATTAAAGACTAGAACATGTTTTAAAAAAATGGAGAAATCACACCATATAAATTACCAATTGGAAGCAAGCACTAGCCAAGCAAGTCCTGCTTTCTGGTGGCATTTGTTGAAACTAGGTGTAGACCTTATGTTTTATAGAACTGCAATGGTACTCTAAAGTACCTCCAGGTCTCCACTTGTAGATAAAACCACTTTTTACCTTTCATAAATACAGTTGAAATGGGTGGTACTTAAAAGTACCGTCAGTCCACAAAGGGTTAAATAACAGAAGAACAACAAACGAAATTTTACTGCAGCTGTTTCATTAACGGTTATTTTCTGTTTTCACGCGTAAAACAGTTTCGAAAAATAACAGCTTAGCCTACAACTACATTCAACTTTTAACATTGCGTAAGTAATCTACAAATTACAGACTCAAGCTACTAAATAACTAGAAATAGCTACTAATATTAATAATTTACTTGGTGTTCCAATGCTTAGCAACTATCGTAGCTTTTAGAAAAAAATAGTAATACCAATGTTCCAAAGCTGCAAGAGTAAAAGCTAAATACTTTTATATTGATTACTCAATTATGTTTTATCAAGGATTATTTATCATAATTTTATTATTGCCATGTAGGAACTGTGAAACTGGGTGAGAATCTATAAACACATTTTGATAATGTCATTGTTTGATAGTAATTATTTCAGATTAAATATGATTGTGTTTTGTCTTTTTTTACAAACAATTTCTATAAGAATGTCCTAGTATGGAAATTTAAACAATCTTAATTCACAATTTCTTATCAGTATAGTATAAACCCTGGTTACATAAGTATTAAAGATTAGTTATCAACCTCTCTTAAGATTAGCGATCAAGATTAAGATTCAAATATGCTATGCAATCTTAAAATAAGTGGTTAATTTATGGTTGTCTGACAGATCTCAGGATCTAGAAGGCACTGCAAGGATCTAGAAGGTTGAGGAATCAAGGTGGATGGTCGAGGAGTTCAATTATTTGTATTAATAATGTTTTTTTTAATAATATTAAACATTAATAAACATTTAACATCAAATTAAACATTCCGTACTATATAATACGACCAGCTAAGTTTTATAAACTTCACGAGATACTTTAAAAACAAAATATAGGTGCTGTTAACATTGTATCACGTGGTAAAATAGTTACAGTCAATCAATTGTGTTTATAAATTATAATTTACAATATCATTGTGTTTACAATATAATTGTATTTTATTTCCAATTATGTGTTATTTTGTTTAAAAGTTAAGTTTTATTTTATATTACAGGTTGTTATTTTAATTTTATACTTTATTATTGTGTAGTTATGTTCTAAATGTTTTATTTTATTTTGTATGTGATTATATATATTATCAGAAAATGAAATAAAACAAATTTAGTTAAGTTAAATAAAGCTGGTTATCCTGTGTGTGATTTTTGCGAAGTTCCGAAGAGCTGCCATTGATCAACGGCCTAAATTTCAGGCTAATCCTGCAAAAGGACTAGTATTTGTAAAACAACCAAATCCTAGTATTTACATCCGAATTGTTAAACCGTGATAGTAGTAATGTAGTTTTAAAATTTCCAAAGAGTTTGATTATCTAAACTAACTTTTAAATAGCATTACATTTTGTAAAATTTGGGGAAAGGGCCACTCGCAGCTTGAAGTGTTTAATTTTGTAGTTTTTCAATGAATATCAGACGTTAATTAATAATTCCATTTGTTATTTGATTCTTTACTCAGTCATGTGTTAGAAAAGGTATTACATTCCTGGGCTGGGGGGGGCTCCAAAAAGGAAACACAAGCGCGAGTCGCGATCGCGAACCAGACATCGCCCGATCGTGAATCAAGTTCGAGAAGAAAGAAGACGTCGAACGTCTAAAAAAACATAGTGTAAGGAAAGTAAAGTTGGCAACGAATCTAGTTGCAAACGGCACTGTAAATACTCTAACCCGTTAGAACCGGGGACTTCTTGGATTTTTGAGTTGACAGCAGTCACGACACTCCTACGCTTGTTTTTATAAAATACTTAAGTCAAGTAACACGACTTAATATTTTCTTCGTAAACTTAAATAATTTTACAAGTGTGACTCAGAGATACGACTGGACGATAATAATGTCAGCATAATTACTTCGTAAAATTACATTAAATCAGTGGCAACTTCGTTACAACAAAGTTAACCATTTTTTTGTGACATTCTGGTAGTCACTGACAAGACGGTAGTTACTGAATGAAGTAATCAAACGAACTTCAGGACTGGACTCCAGGATACCATCAGGCGAATTTCACTGACATGCGATCGTAACTTCCCGAGACTTCAGACGACATCTCATCACCAGTAGTCTATCAATTGAAGACATCCAGCATCTGACAACTTTAACCAACAGGACAACACCTTCAACAACACAACAGAAACAGCACGCAGTTTACCTGTAACCCGACATCGGGAATCAACCGCTGACGTCATCACTAGCGTCGAGACGCCAAGACATTTGTTAAAAGGTCGGTAAAGAGCGTGAATACGTTAGTCCTTGTTCAAATTTGCCTGAATTAAATTCATAAAATTTATTGAGTATAGGTTATTTAAGATGTTAGATTAAATTAAAATTGTTAAATAATTTTAAAATAAATTCATGAAGTTTTAAAGTCAATTTAAATTCAGTAATACTAAATATACAAAATAACTGCTTGGTAAACGTTTGATTGAAGTATCAGAATAAATTAAATTTAAATAAATAATATGTTCTGCCTTATAATATTAAGAAATATTATAAACAATTATATTGATATTGTATATGTTGGAAAGGTTCCAATGAGAGAATATTTTATTTTATGTTTTTGAAGAAGTTAAATAAATTATTAATTTTTATATTTCAATATACAAATCTTTTATTTGGTCAAATTACCTATTATTCAAATATCCCATTATTTTATGCATTACAGTTTAAGAATTACCACTGTGATAAATTATAAAAGTATCACAAGCACAATAAGCGTTTTACAAGGTTAGTTTCAGTGTACTCACTTCTTAGAGATCAACAATCATTAAAATTAGATGCTTGTGTTCTCGCTCAGCTTGATTAAATTTAAATTCACTGGAAGTATAAAGTTCAAGTTTTTTTAGTCAGAATATTTAGAAAACTGAATATTCGACACCCAGTTGGTTCACCTAGAGAGATTGCCAAATACTTCCAGTAGGTGGTAGGCTATCAACTTTTTCTGTAACAGTTGCGGTACAAAAAATGGGCCAAAGTTAAAGAATTTTCGTCCCAAAAAGTGGGGGTCGAATGTTGTACAGTCGACCGTTGTAGAATATATAAAATTGAAGGAAATTTAATCATCTACAACTTCGTTTCTGACAGTTTTTCTGAGAAACAATCGTGAAAGGCACTAGAAGCAATTGTTTGTCAAAAAGAGTGAGGTAAAAATTATTTTTTTGAAAATGATCGATTTTCAATAACGTATATCTTGAAAACTGTTGGGAATTCGACAAAAGGAACAATTTTATAGTAAATTTAATTAACCTTCAAGTTTATGTGAAACATTTTTTTCTACTGTTCACCTTTTCCGAGATATAAATAAAAATCCCAACCAAAAATGCGACATTTCCACTCCCTTCCCGCCTTTAGCTCACCTCCTAGGGGAGGGGACTTTTAGTATGTTCACCCCCGAACTACTCCTAACAAAGTCCTGAAGTCAAAAATTATGGCATATTCCATGCACTCTACAATGCATTCATTGACTGGATTAAGCAACTTTATACAAAATGTCGTCTTTGCATCCAACCTGCAAACGTGTATTCAATGCATTATGAAATAGCTATGTACATTCGCACCTACTGAGCTTCATATGGACACTTGCAAACAATGTTTTAGTATCTTTACGTCTCGCGATTTAGATTTAAATTAAACTAGCCAACCCTTTTACAACCTAAGTCTATTTATTGATATTCAACCAACAATAAAAAGGATGAAATCAAGTTTCTGTGATTGGTGCATGTAGGCTACATTATTCTGAAAACTTTCTCACAAGTAATAATCGCTTTGACCAAGTGGTCAGACTGCGTTCTATACCTGTGAATTCGAGGCCTCCTAACTTCCACGTGCCCTTCTTAGTTACCAGTATGCTACTAGGACAAACGTTTCTATGAAGCATATGTCCGGAGTAATGCAGGAAAGACAAGGCTTCTGTGATCTGAAACAGTTAAAAGATAACACTGAGTCATGACGAAACAAAGATCAGTCCGATGAGGGGGTTAATCGCAAAACTATTTACCTGCAGTATGCCATACTTTAATTCTATATCCAAGAAATGGTATTCCCTAGCGTGAGCTGATCTGTGTGAATTCTGTGGTAAAGACGCTCCAGTCGCAGGAGGACCGACACCACCTCCGCCACCAGTCTCTTGAAACGACAAAACATTCGCTAAACTAGCGAAAACAGGCTCCGAGGCAAATGCTAAAGTTTCGTTACACTCTTCAATGGGGTGTAGCACTTGAAGTATTTTAGGATGTCGGAACCTCTCAAGTTGCCTGACACTACCTCTCAGCAGCTCAGTCACGGTTTCTTTTCTCTTGGGCTTGTGGAGCTTCTCCGCACACCTTTTCTCGAATACGAACACCGACACTTCCTTAACAAAAACAAGCAACGTTACTATTAAGACTATGACAAACTGTTGTAGCGTTTACACATATGAGATAATACAAGAGTAGGCTACTTATAGTATAGTCTAGTATTTTTCCAAACTTTCTAAACAAAAACTAGTAACACGACCACTATTACTTTTTTTTAAACATTTGCTGCAATTACACATAATGCGATAGTACACGGTTACATAGTATAAAGGTTCACCAAATAATTTAAACAAAAGCAAGGAATGCTATCATTACAGTTTTCTAAAATAGTTGATGCGATTAAAAATATTGCGATAGAATAAGGTTATTTGTATTATAATTTAAAGGTTTACCTCATAATTTAAAATAAAGCAAACAACACTACGATTAATTCTTTGTCAAACTGTTGCTGCGATTACACATATTGCGATAGAACAAGGTTACGTGTATTATAGTTTAAAGGTTTACCCATAAATTAAAACAAAGCAAACAATACTACCATTAACTTACAGCTTTGTCAAACTGTTGCTGCGATTACACAAATATTACGATAGAATACGGTTATTTGTATTATAGTTTAAAGGTTTACACCATAATTTAAATTAAAGCAAACAATTCTAACATTACAGCTTTGTCAAACTGTTGTTGCGATTACACAAGTATTACGATAGAACAAGTTTACCTATATTATAGTTTTAAGGTTTACCCCATAATTCAAAATAAAGCAAACAATACTACCATTAGAGCTTTGACAAACTGTTGCTGCAATTACACATACATTACGATAGAACAAGGTTAC
>JAGFPH010007189.1:44795-68401 GCA_018207615.1 Philaenus spumarius | reverse complement strand
ATGGATTTTTATGGGAAAACAACTTTAATACAAAATCACCTCTCCTACCCCACCCTACAAGTCACCGTGAATCTGTTTAATAATTTAAATATGTTTGTGAGAAAGTATGTGCCAGTTCCTGGTACCGTTTATTAATTATAGTTTGATTATAGTTGTATCTCGTGCATCAGTGAAGATGGCGTCATAATCGTTGAAATGCGTTTGAGTAAATATATGTATTCGATGTGTGAACCTGTGATTAAATATATTATTTGCATGTAAATTAACTATTGTATCAGTTTAAAGCAGGGGACTAATTTAATTAAATGTATTAAAAGTTTATGCCAAGAGGATAATGAATAAGCAATAAACACAATAAAGTTGATACATATACATACAATAAGTTTATGCTCCTTATATAAATATGTATATATTAAAACAAAGTGCTGTACTTTCAATTGCCCGTATTTGATTGTAGTTTTAACTTTATCAGAAGTAGCAGCACTTGTTAGATAAAAGCATTATTATACGTTGAAGAGCGCATCACATTACGGTCTATTTGGGAACTATTGAGAAACAAAGATTCTGCTCGTAGTAACTCGTATTGTCAACAATCGATTCAAGGTATTTTAAACAAGATTATGGTTTAGTCGGAGACAAATTATATTTGCATTCAATACAAATATACACAACACGTTGAATTTTATTAAGTTTAAATTTAAGAAATAAAATCACAAATTTAATCTGCCCGGAAAACACTTTACAAGAGGTAAAATGATAATTACGTTTTTTTACCGAAGATGTCAGTACTTGTCAGAGATTTCCATAATATGTTATGCTTATCTTCATAGATTGCAGCACTAAACGACCCTATAAACGACCCTAAAATACAATGACTAAATTGATATGTAGTCATTGCTAAAAAAAAGTGTTCCAGTAACAGATATTTTTCAAAATATTTCTGTAAATCTCATCTAACAAATAAATACATTTCTTAACATTATTTTCCTAGTTATAAGTACTGTTACGTATTATTGGAACGTGTTAGATGGTCTAAAGGAGTCTTCAAGTATGCTAAGATTGGATTTCTTGACATAGCAATAAAAATGGTTCATGTTCGTAAACTGTAGGAATAGTTCAAGTTGGAAACGATCGGAAAATTAACTTGAATAAAAGAAAATAAGTAGCAAAATCAGAAAATTAATAATAATAATAAATGCATTTATTAAAACTAAAAAATGTGTAATACATCACTTTTTACAAACGAAAATAAATATAAAATTATTATATAGGCCTATTATTGTGTGCAATTATAACCAATGCATAATGACATGGCCAATTCCGTCTGCCAGAGTAGCACACTTTCAAAATTTATTATTTAATAAAAAAGAAATTAATTATTTTTTAATAAATAAAGTGCACAAATAAATAACACCGTCAGCTTATTGTAATGCTAAATGTTAATTATCTGATCCAGTTTGCCTAAATTGTAGTAGGCTAAACCACTTGGATCAGTTTTAAGAAAACAAACACAAACATACCATATGTTAATTAAAAAACTAAAACAAATTATCTCATTAGTGAAATAGTGGAAATCCCAAATGTAACACAGGAACATATAACACAAAAAAAACATAAATTATAAATACGAAACTAAAACATGTTGCCCCATACACATGTTGCTAATGATAAAATAAGAGCATATTATATATTTAGAATATGAAGATAGAAAAATAAATAGACACATATTATTATACAGTATAGACAAACGAAAACATTGCATTCTTGAGTTGAAAATAAAATAAACTTGTATTGCATTTGTTTTTATATTTACTCCACATAAAAATTTAACATACATTAATAATTTAGAATATCATGAACTGTGAATGGAACGAGACTGCACCTTGATAATTTATCAAGAACCTCGACTTCTTTGTCGAATAATATGATTATATAATACAAGTAGTATAATAAAAGAATTATCGCATTTTGTGCATGATCCTGAGGTTAGGATCACAGGTTACTTTACAGTTAGTAAAATACCATACAAAAATACAATAATTATCGTACGTCTGGCAACACTGCTTTTCTGAAGCACGTTATTTGTAACTATAAGATAAAATAAAGTAGGCTTACTAATGGAATGCATAAAAAAACATAAATAAATATAGTTCACCTAACTAATAGTAATTTGTATTAAAATTGTACACACTTCATAATATCATCACTCAATTAAAACATTCTTATGGCACTTTATTATACTAGTTTCCTACTAGAGGATAAAAACACACACACATTACTGTAGTGCTATTGATAAAAAGTAAAAAAAAAAAAAACATATTATACTTATTACTATTGCTAGAAGCACACACACATTACTGTAGTGCTATTGATAGAAAGTAAAATACAAATTCATGACTTAAGCTGATTTCTGTGTTGAAATTCTCTCATATTTTCAAAAATCCCTCACAAACACTTACAAAACATATTTCACATCTGTACATTCTGCATGTGCATATTTGAAACATAATATACTCTTAATCCAAAGCTCTTGAATCCTTATATTTCCTCCTGATCTTCTTAGGTGTCAAACATTTCGGTTCACATTAGCAGGATGATTTTTCTGGTACATTTTATCTGGCTTTATCTTGCAGGCAATGGTACTAAGTAATTTTTCCATCTAACTTCTTTATATTCTAAATTATGTAAAAAATGCAGGCATTTTTTTTTTTACTGTTGTCAGAAACGAATACTCCCTACAACTGGCAATGTTAAAGCTAAAATTGGCCAGCCCGTTTTTAGCGTTTTGCAAGCATATTTTTAAAAATTTGCCAAAAATAGTAAATAAACCCCAATCCAAAAGTGTTCAGTAGCTTTTTTTGTAGAAGAAACTTCAATAAATTCAAATATGCCACTAAAAATTACTTTCTTTTGAAATTGTAAAAGTTATTAGCTCAAGAAACAAAAAATGTTCAGTAACGAAAGGAAAAAGTTCAACTTTAGGCCTACATAACAAGTAGTAAATTTTGTATTTTTTTTCGTAAGCGTAAAAAAATTTCGTAATTTAGTTCTAAATATAACTGTATAAAAACATTTATCAATTTAAAATGTCTTATTTTGAAAAAAAACTGTTTTTATGTTTCAAATACACGACTGCTAACAAAACTAGTCTATATTGACACTTAATTTACTAATATATGCTTTGCCCAAAAAAAGAAATATTATTATAACAAAGGGTAGAGGATAAATCAAAGAAAAGAACGGTATACTTGTCTTTCCTTAGTTCACACAAGTGTTTGAGTTATCTATATTTTAATAACAAAATAACAAAATGACAATCTAATGAACCTTTGCCGGTCTATATACTGCGGGTATTAAGGGTCACTTTAATACCGTGGGAACCCATGCGCCAGACATTCTCACTAGAATGTCCTAATTATGTACTTTTCATTGTCGTCTAGACAAACAAAAAACAGGTTATTTCTAGATAAATTCCCACCGTTAGAACGGTCAGTCTTTTCTCTACAAAATGGTGTAAAGCAATCTCTCAAAACATTTGATATAGTAGGCGTAATATCGCTTGACAAATGAGCTGTTTCATTGGTTGAAAAACTGTCCAATCGCAAGGGTTTACAGAAATTGTTAGAATAAATCCTGTAAAATAGTGACATCTGATTGGAAGGCACCATTAGAAAAATAAAATCTTGACGAATCCAATGGTAGCTTTATAATCTCGATATAAATACTTCAGTAGGTATGCAGATTCGCGTGCGGAAATAGCTGTAGCACGATATGCATATTTTAAAACGATGATTAAGTATGTAAATATACGTTTTACGAAAAAGTTGTAAATACAAAAATTAAAGTTTAAATCATTTCCTTTCCAATGGTGCGAGGTTTATTACGATTAGATAATTTTAAGTGGATTAAATGATCGATTATGCAAATATGTTCAAATTCTCGCTAATGTTCGTAATGGTTGCGTTCTGCGCCTGAGAGAAGGTTATAAATGACCTTCTTCCGGGTACCAGGGTTTTAAGATTACTGATATTTAGATTTCCTTTTTTTAAGTAAAATCATCTCTTTATCCATAACTGAAACAATTCGAAATAAATAAAAATAATTCCCGAGTTATATTAATATAAATAAACGGTACCAGGAACTGCCACATACTTTCTCACAAACATATTTAAATGATTAAACAGATTCACTGTAACTTCATAATTGTAGGTGGGGTAGGAGAGGTGATTTATTACAGTAGAAGATTAACTAATAAATATAATTATTATTATCTAGAGAGAAAACTATTCAATCGATTTCGAAAAAATTTTCACCAATAACGTCAATTAGGCCTGCATAGATGCATGAAAAAAGGTTTTGAAAAATTTTGAAAAAACAACCAACTTTATGGCTAAAAAACCCCCAAAATTTCTTTATTATTATTATTATTAGCTAAACGAAAATTTTTAGAAAAAATGAGGATTTTGCATATGGTAGGGTACATTAAAGGCTACAAATAAGCAAAATTTTATCAAAATCGTTAGAGCGGGTTTTTTATAAAAAAAATAATAATAACCTTTGCAAAAAGGGGGTTGTTTTTAAAAATGTTTAAAAACCGTTTTTCGTGCATCTATACAGGCCTACTTGACATGTCTGGTGCAAATTTGTTTGAAATCGATAGAATAGTTTTCGCTCTAGCTTTGTATACATACAGACAGACATTTTGTAAAAACCACTTTTTTGGACTCAGGTGGTCCTAAAACGGATATTTCCATAAAAATCTCAACATTGATTTTTTTCGATCATTATAGCCTACTTTCTCTATATTATAGTATAGTGAAAAAGTAAAATGATTCTGTAATATTTAAACAAATTACGGTTATACAAATAAAATAAGTAATTATAATAAATAATTAAAAAAAAACAAGACCCAGTTTTACACGCGCTGTTTTACTCCTCCTATACTTCGTTCCCCTTGTTGATATAGTTATGTCATTTAAAACATAGATTGGGTACCACGCTACACACAATTTGAAAGTGCTCAATAAACCATTCAAAACATCCCTTGGTTTAAAAAGTTATAAATTTTACTACTCTCTGACTAACTCATCAATAATATAAATCACCCTCAAGGGAGAAGGAGTCTTTAATTAATATGGCAAACGTATAGCTATTAACCGACTAAAGAAAATAATAGTTAAACCCACAAAAGTTTAAAATGTCGGAGGTTTATCTAACATTGTTGTTTTTATGTATTCGGCTAAACGTTAGGTTCTATCACAATCGATTACAACTCCCAACATTTTTCGAGATCTATACCTTTGGTCCTATGACTTTTTTTGTAGCTTAAATTAGAGCTAGATTATTTATTTTATGTCAATTTTAGATGTTATGATAAGATCTACAATTTTGGTCAAATGACATTTTGTCGAATTTCCGGTTACACTTTTCATTGAGCTAGAAACGTAAATTTAATGTAGCCTATTTTTCGACATAAGTTCTCTTAGGTTTTCCGTAATTAGCCTATAGTTTAGCATAAATTATGAAATTATGCTCACTAATGGCAGTTGAACGTCCTACTGAGCGAAGCGAGTCCGGGTATGGAGTATGGTAATGCGCCAGAAGTTCCGGAATAATGCACGCAGAGTGCAGTCTATATGACGGCCGGCGAGAATAGAAGAGCTCAGCCACTATTTTGAAGTTTGGCCAATGAATGCCGCCGCTGCCGGTGAGTTGATGACCGCGTGACTGCATAGGGTTGTCTGCCGCGCTTATCCACTAGTGCATCCAACTTTTTCCAATGAATCCCCACCTGTTTTTTGCAATAGGTGCTGCATTTTAAATTGAAATTGTTTAATATTTGTTGTTTATAGTGTTAGTTTTGGGTAAAGAAAGGGAATTTCAAACAAAGCTACTGAATCTATTATATTTTTAGGTGACAATAGTTAAAGAACTAATAATACTACTTATATAAATCAATTATAAAATAGATTTTTACATTGAAATAAAAGAACGTACAACAATATGTATTAAAATTTTAAGTTAACTTAAAACTCTTTAAGAAATTTAACAAAAAATTTTTAAACTCTTGTCGTTGTTGACCCAGGCAAAATTTGTTTAATAATTGGTTATTATAAACATAATTATTATGAATTAATTAGCAATAGTAGCTGATTGATCAAATTTCATTACTTAAATCTTAATTTTCATGAAGTTTTAAAGTGATAGAAATGTACATTTAAAATAACAGTGACTAATTTGTAGAACAATTTCATATTTTCATACCTGCAAGATTAACCTTTTATCTGGTGGCCATTTCACTTTGTTCTGGCAGATCCTTTTGTGAGCCGCAAGTATATTAATTTACTATTTTACTATACTAAGGAGAGAACAAATTTTTATACACCTGCATCCGAGAAACATTTTGATTTAACTATTACAAAGATTTATTAATATTTAATTACTTTATTACTTCAATTAAAATTACTTCATGAAAACATTGAAATAGTTAAACAATTCTCAAAATCAAAGTTTAGTGCAAGTTTACGGAAATATTTTTTACAAGTAATTACAGTATTACTGTATACAGGTCGAACTAAACGTCTGGAGACACCCGTGTAACGTTTGAGTGAGTAATTGGGGGGGGGGGGGGCTCAGGTAGTGTTTACTAGGTAAGAAGGTGTACTTTTTACGCATAAGACAACGTTGTTACCGTTTCCAAAATTATAAAAATTTTGGGGGCAGCTCAAAAATTTTAAACGCAAACTCCTGCCTTGTGACCCCTTATTTTAAAGGTATTGCTACAAGAATGCAAATAACGACAACTAAAGGTCTCCGTCTTATTTCTGTCTAAAGTTATTTACAGAAAGACGAAAATGATTCAAGTCCTTCTAACCTTTTAGTGAGTGATTGGTGAGAGCCAAATTCAAGGAATGTTTATTAGGTATAAACCCCTCATAACTTGGCTCCCTTATATGTTAAAGTTATGAAATTTTTAATAGGTATTAAGATGTAACACAATATGGTATTACATACATGTACGAAGTTTGAAAGTACAATAAACCGTTCTAAAAGGTCAAATTTAAGGCTTACGCAGTTTTTGTATTATATGATCCCATTTGTTCTGATTTTACAAATTCATACATTCAATTTTAATTACATGGATACATTTAATTAAATAGAATATTTAAATAAAAAAAATAAAAAATCCACTTAAAAAAAGAATTAGATCAATCATATCATAAATGTGAAACAAGGTCAAGTACATGCCCAATTTGTTTGCCCGTAGAAACGAAAATTTTCTTTTGTCCTGTAAGTAGAGTAGATTTATATTTCGGGGGTGTTAAATCATATTTCAGGTTACAAAACCTGCCTGAACGTTGAACTATTGGGTATACTAAGAGTAAGAGGGCATCTAAGATGACCTGCAAGAATATGCTACATCTTAAACTGTAGACCTGGCTGTTGGAAAGTTATCGTTTATACTTGCACATTTACGTAACACATTCAAACAAAGTTATTAACAAAATTACTAAACGCATGTTTACTTATGATAGTTATAATAAAATGAATCTTTCGTTTGCATAAATCAATTTGTAAGAAATTAAAGTTTACAATAATTTTATTGTTATAAGTGTAATCAATATTTTTTTCAGAAATAATCCTATTTATTAGAAATGTACACTATCATTAGGATTCCATTATAATGTAGAAGTATCAAGAATCGACTGTAGACTACATTATATTAATCACTGGAACATAATATATATTCGGCTAGCTCTGCTTACGAGTAAGTTTCTATCAAACTGTAATTATTGCAAGTGCAATATGAAGTATATGCCATAAACTTTGTTTAAAAAATATTTGCAATGATTTTTTTAACATCGCTTCGTCTGTCTGCAGTTTCTAGTCTTTTTTACTTGTTTTTTTAATTACTAGCTATTGTTTGTCTGAGGATTCTTTAGTCTTGCAATATATGCTATACACGCGATTCTTTTATTTTGCTTTACTAATAACGTCACCCTCTTAATTTACAATTTTACTTCCAATCTTCGGACATGTTCATTATTATTAATTCAGACTTTTTTGTGTAAATGACTAATACAGGTACATGTGGTAAGATTTGATTGTAGGCTCACAGTTGACAATATTACTTTCAAGTTTACTGTCGTCTACAATATTTCTATCTGAAGTAAATGTACGGAGTATTTCATAGAGTAAAACAATTTGTCGTTAGATAGCAGCACTGAACTGATATTTACAAGAATTATTCTTAGTTTACTCAAATCGCAAATAGGAGAAATAATTTACAAACATTAATCATTATTACCAGTAACAAATTAATGGAGTAGTAAAAAGTTAACGATTTTTTCAAATTTATTTATAATATTTATCCTGTGTTTTATTAGCAGGTATTATTAGGTAGTAATTCAAAGAGCTTTTTAATTTTACTTAATCATTAGTTATAGTTCGAGTGTTATTTCTATATAACTCACTTTGCTTTTTACTTAAATTTGTTATTTTTGCAGGTATAGTTATTAAGATTTTAGGTAATTTTGTTACCAAGATCAAAGATATAAGAAGACTTTTGAAATTTAAGGGTTTAAATAGTAGGCCTATTTGTAATAATAAAATGTGTTGAAAGATTCACGAAGTAAAATTATTCTATGCAAATAATAAAAAAGTTTTTATATAAAATTATCAGTTAAAGAACGGGCTATTGTTGGCAATCATCCATAATAATAAGTGACCAGAAGCTATTGCGTAGCAAGAGATGTAGAAAGTTGTCTTCAGTGTTGCTCAAGAATTTATAACACGAGATAAAATGTTTGAGATGTTATACAATTAGTATGTTATTTGTTACAGTGTTGTGAGTTTGTTTAACAATTACAATGGGAATACTTTCTCCATGATAAATTTATAAACGTTATTAACTTGTAGCTTTGTTGCCCATATTAAAATAAAGGGGTAATAAGAAGAACAACTAGTTAATAATATATTTCTACTATTTATCTTGTGTTTTAACAGGTTTGAAATATTACTAAATAATATATGTTATAATTTGAGTAGCCTATTATTTCTATATCAAAGGTGAGCTTCTTTTAAAATTAAACAAATACTTTCCACCTTTGATAATATTAGTCTTTAGGTAATGCCTAACCATATTACCAAGATCAAAGACTAATTATTAAGATTTATTTTAATTCACCGGTTTGGGATAGTATTTGAGTAATTAAACGTTTTGAATGGGAGATAATTGTAATTAGGAAGAAATTAGAGTAAGCCTATGACTAGGTATACAAACAAACAAAAATCTTTTAATTTATTCGAAATGAAGTTAAATAAATATAGTTACAAAAATGTTCACCAGGTGTTTATTGTACCTTTTTTATAGGCCGTATAATTTTTATTTTTCCGCTGTCAACTATTTTATTTTTACAGATTTTTATTTATTGTTATTATAATTGTATTATAATTATTATTACAATAATTATTATTGTACTTATTAATACTACAACCAAGTACATAGAACCTATCTAGTAGATTGTATACCATGTCAATGACTTTAAAAAAAATGCATTCGTATGAGTGACTCCTACTAAGCAATCATACATGATCTTGCGTTTGTATGTAGGACTTGAAGCATCACTAGGCTCGGTCCTCTTTACACTTTGTTCTTCTCTGCTTCTAAGCATATCCTGCTCACGTGTTTGTGAAGCCTTAGTTCTTCGTACCTTATTGCTTCTTCGACTGTTTCGATATTGCAGTCTCTGTGCATATTCTCGTTTCTGACTTAATACGGTGCAACAAAAACATCTAGCATAACCTTTTTTTTAAATGTTTTAATTAATTCGATATTCGATTTCTTGGTGTACCCCCAAAGTTGTAACCCACACATTTAGCTGCTTAAATAGCACTATTTTTATTGTTGGTAAATCAGTTTAGATTGTCGCCCTAGCAGAAAATGTTTCTGTTTTCTGCCTAGCTTTTGTATTTCAACTTCTGTTTTCATTTTTTCCTTTTGCAATAATATGACTTCCAGAGGTGTACATTGTAACTTTGAACTTCGTAAATTTAATTTGTCTGGATTTACAAACTGTTTCCCATACACCTATAATCTCTGAAGTTCAGTAGTTGCACTTTCTATAGTGTCTTCAAAAACCATCAAATCAGTATAATCTGCAAAATCTACTGTTGTATTTCCACCTAAAACTGGCTCTAGGATATTATAATTATGAACATAAATTATAAGAATGATATTTTTGATTTTTGAGGCGAAGTTAGAAACAAAATTAATATTTAATTTAAACTTGACCCACACCTCATTTACACTAATTCTTACAAGTACCAACAACTAAAATTGAATAATTTAATTTATTAAAATTACGGCCGTTAATAATATGTGGTGTTAAATTCACGAATAGTGTTTTAATAGTAATACTATGCAATCTGAATAATTTTAATACTTAAAATATATTAGTCTTAATCTTTTAACTGAATTATTTCTTAAAATACAATGTGTATTTGATCACCTGTTTAACCACCAGTGCCGTACTTATAACAAACAATCGAATCACTTTACCCTCTATTTTCAACTGCTACTATTTCGAACCCAAATAAATCAAATAAAATATATTAGTTATAAATGTATACAGAGTGATTATAAAGTTCCGTTAACCCCCTCATTATTTTTGTTACTGAAAATAAGTTAACACAACTTTGTGTAGCCTATATCTTGTGTTGCATAAGGAAAATCTTTTGACCTTCTATGATTTTAAGAGGTTTAGGGGGCAAGGGGGGGGAAACATTTCAAATATAAAGGTAGGTCATGTAATACACCATTGAAAAGCTTAATAAAAGAGAAACACTATGGCGCAAACTAGACGTTAATATCCTGCTTCGTTTCAAAGTAATGGGCAGTCAAAGTTCTGGAAAATAACATACAACATACTTACTCATAACATAAACAAATTGCTAACCTGCTTTGATGCTATGATAACAATATAATTTTCCTGAACTTGTATTGTCCATTACTTTGAAACGAAGCCAGAGATACCTAGGTTGAGTCATTCTGTTTCTCTTTTAATAAGCTTTTCTATGGTGTATCTTTATATTTTAAATTCTTTACCCCCTACACACCCCAAAATCATAAATGTTCAGATATGTCAAAAAATTTTCCTGTTAAGCAACACAAGAAACAAAGTTTTTTTAAACTTATTTTCAATGTAAAAAGTAATAAAGGGGGTTTAAGAGACTTTTTGAACACTCTGTTTAATAGCTTTATTTGACAGGGAAGGATAATTTTGGAAACATTTTAAATGGTAAACTTAGCTTAAGAGTTACACAATTTTAAAAGCCAAATCTAAAGTAATTTCACTTTCTTGTTATCATTTCAAAATTTCAGTCATAACGAAAACATGTTTTTGTATAGTATCACTAAATGTTTATAATCTCGGAACTAAACCTTTCACACATTTTTGGTAAAAACATTCCTTTCGAACATCTTTTCTACAGTTTTCCTACATTAAAAGTTGCTGTAGGTTTATTTTTCGGTTAAATTAAAAAGTCTTTATTTAAAATCTAAAACAAGAGTTAGAGATCTAATTAAAGGTTTTTTAAAACTAAACATATTCTGCTTCTAAACGTGCCAAAAAAAATTAAATAGTGACATAAAAACATATTAAAAAAACTTGTTGACCCATGAGTCTAAATCTAATCGATTCGTTTGGTCATTATATAGACTATGTATATAATAAAAACACACACAAAATAAACTTCGTTCGGGAACCTCTTTACATCCAGATAAGAAAACATTTCATACATTTATAAACATTTGTATTTATTTTCTGAAAGCAACCACACCTATTCACCTACATTTCACCTCTACCTTATAATAACTGAATCATCTTTGTTGTTAGTCAATGTGTGGGTGCGAGTGTGTGTTTTGGCGGTGCATACAATTCCATCTCACCAAGCTGTTTACTTATAGGTTCGATACAGAAATAGAACTTATCTTATAGTTCTTCTCCAATTGAGTTCACTTTCTCAACCAGTCAACAGCGGACCAGTGTAGTAGTGTGTGTGTGAATTTCACAGCAAGTGGTTTCTATTGTGTGCGTTGATGAATGCTAAATAGCACGTGGTCTATTAATGTATTGTTTATTTTAGTTTAAATATTTGTTATGTAGGTAACTTTATGTATTGTTGTGACTATACACAAATTTAACGTTATTTATCTCGACATTTATAGATAATCCACCATATTGCATTTTTATTTTTAGTTCATAGGGCTTCAGAGATATAGTAAAAAAACTATACTTTTTTATTTGTATATAAACCTACGACTTAGATACGTGTCAGAACTTTGATAACTTTTTAACTTTTGTCACCCCCCCCCCCCCCGTTATTAATAGTTGTAAGTTCCCAGAGAAGGTAAATACTTTATTTTAAAATGCGCCTCCAATTGTGTAGTGTGTCGTTTGAAAAGTCTTGATTTAGATAATATCTATATATTATATAAAAATGCTTTATTTTAGAATTTAGTTATGTTGCTGTCAAAATAGTTGCTAAAAAAATTCACCAACTCTATTTTTTGTTATAACATATTACATATCAATTGATAACAATAATTATGGTTTCCTTTATTGCATTCGTTTGCTACTATTAAAAATGCTATTTTGTACTGTATATTCTCGAAACAGTTTGTCATCTTTAATGAGAACTTCAGAAAATCTATTTACAAAATCCCTCAACCAAACCCTATGTCAACAATTTGTAATGAACGAATTAACATTACAGCTTTTGATGCATCAAGTTAAAACCATTTAAATAAATTTATTGAGAAACTTAAAAATTAAAGCGTATTTAAAATTCAACTCTCCAACTTTTAGTACTAGACCCCAAGTAAGAGATATGTTTAATTGGATTGTGTTTGTTGATACATGAATTGCATATTGAGCCATAGGCTCCTAAGTTTTGTATATCAAAAGTAGAAATCTTTTAGATGACAATAATTTTTCCCACAGTCGGCATAAATAAATCTGTGGAAAATTGCAGTACCTTCGATCAGTAGTAGGCATGGTTCACAGTAATTTGTTTTAAGTCTAATAAACACTGCATGTTCCAGAAATATACCTATTTATTTATGTTTTGTAAATTAAAAAGGAATACGATTTATTATTATTATGATTCCACGATATGAAGAAATATCAGAATCACTGTCGACCATAGGATATTTCTTACTAAAACATATAATTGACAGGTTAAGTTGTCCTATGAGGAAATTAAAATGTTTCATCCAACTCTGAAATCGAAATATAAGTAAATGTCATCGCATTGTTTCAAATACATGAAATAAATTTTAACGTCTTTTGTCTTTTCAATATGATAACCTTCCCAGTTTCTATTATTTTACTGCATTTGCACGTTTCTTTACTACTATATTACTGTTATTTTATCCTGTAATAGGATTAGGTTTTCTTTCATTAATAATAAAGTCACAAACTAATTCTATAATTTGACTTCCAAATCCTTTCAGGATGTTATTCATCCTTGTTATTCATGCCTTATTTAGACATTCTGTTTAAATAATTAAAAATCGTATTTTTAACAGCAGAATACCGTGTAGCAAATTTACTTTAAAGTTTCTTACCTTAGTACTTCTGTTTTGTTACAAAACAGTATATTATTTTTTTTTTTAACTGGTACCATATATTTATACGTTATTTACTTTCTAAAAAGTTATTTTAAAAGTTATTCTAATTGAACACCACAGTCGGCTACAATTTCTGTCTGAAGTAAATGTTACAGATTATTTCAAAAGTTAAAACAATTTCCCGTTAGGTAGCAGCACTGAACTGATATTTACAATTCTTAGTCTACTCAAATCGCAAATAGGAGAAATAATTTACAAACATTAATAACTTCTAGTAACATTATTACCAGTAACAAATTAATGGAGTAGTAAAAAGTGAACGATATTTCCAAATTTATTTATAATATTTATCCTGTGTTTTATTAGCAGGTATTATTAGGTAGTAATTCAAAGATGTTTGAAATTTCCCTTAATCATTAGTTATAATTTGAGTGCTATTTCTATAAACTCACTTTGTGTTTTACTTAAATTTGTTATTTTTGCAGTTATAGTTATTAAGGTTTTAGGTAATTTTGTTACCAAGATCAAAGATATAAGAAGACTTTTGAAATTTAAGGGTTTAAATAGTAGGCCTATTTGTAATAATAAAATGTGTTGAAAGATTAACGAAGTAAAATTATTCTATGCAAATAATAAAAAAGTTTTTATATAAAATTATCAGTTAAAGGACGGGCTATTGTTGGCAATCATCCTTAATAATAAGTAACCAGAAGCTATTGCGTAGCAAGAGATGTAGAAAGATGTCTTCAGTGTTGCTCAAGCATTCATAACACGAGATAAAATGTTTGAGATGTTATACAATTAGTATGTTTGTTACAATGTTGTGAGTTTGATTAACAATTACAAATCAAAAGTGTATTAAGTTTTACAATAATAATCACATTAAAACATTGGTGTGACAGAGCAGCACATAACTGTTTTCGATTCTCCTTTATTTTGAGAGTGAGATATTCTGTTTCATTTTAGCCTATTCTCTATTATGTAGCATTAATACTTGAACACTTGAATATATTTATGTAAATTTAAGACGTCTTTTCTGATTGGTCATTTGCCAACTAAATGCAGTCTATATCACTGCAGAGGGAATTTTATTTTATTTTATTGACAAGAGGTTCATTCCACAAAATATTCAATAGGAACTTCACATTTTAAACATATCATTAAAATGTTATTATTTTAAAAATAAAAGTAATTTAAATCATTTAAACAAAAATTTGTTGAAGAATTTTTATTTTTCAAAACAAAGTATAAACAGAGCTCATTAAAAATGGCGACCATTAATAATCTTTAAACAAAATAACTTGAAAGTTTTACACAAAATATAACCAAGAAAACACCATTATTAATTGAAAATAAATCTTTTTTAAATTCTTCGTAATACAGTAAAATGATCTTGAAAAGTGTGCATTAAAAAAATATAAGCCGTTCTGAATGACAGATTAGATATGGCAGCAGTTTAAATTCTACTAATACAAAGCAACCTTGGGTAGTTTAAACCAAAAATCTATTTAGCTTAACTTAATTATTAATAAAAATGGCAAAAAAATATAAAAATCTGTAAAAAAATAAATGAGAAATTAAAAATGCAAGCCTTAAACATTGTTTTATCAAAAATAAATTCAAAGGTTTGGGGAAAAACAATATCAAACGAAATGCATTACTCATTGGAGATAACTGTTATTTAAATTCTACAACTAAAAATAACTGCATTAATGCATTTAAATAATTACGTAATTAAATTATTAACAAAACTTTTGGATATCAAAATTTTTTTTAACAACAATAATTCGAAAAGTTTGTATTAAAACGAAACTAATTAAATTATTAATGAAAACAGTAAATATTTAAAAATAAATTGGCCATTTGATTTATTTGAACAAACACCCCTTGAAAGATTGAATAACAAATATTATCAACCGAATTAAATTACACTATCAATAAATTTGGGAAACATTTAAATAACAAGAAAAAATAACTTAAACAATGTGTAAAAAACGAAATGAATAACCTAATGAAATAATGACTAAGCAAAATTGGAGTATATTTTAATTCCTCCATATTTTAAGCAAAATAATTTGATAAGTTTACATTAATAAAAATACTTAAATTATTATAAAAATTTCAGACCATAAACGTAAATAACTTTAAACGTTTTGTTTTACAAATTTGTATTTAATGCATTCTTGCTAAAGCGAAAAAACTAGTTCATTTTCTTTGTGTAGATTGTTAACTTCTTTAATTCATACCAATTAGACTAATGAAAAGAAGAAAAGTGTATATGTAAGTAAATCGTACGCCTGTAACTATTCTGGAACCTATTAACCTGGAGGGTTTACTGTAACAGACATGTTGAGCGCCATTAACCACTTAATCACTTGTGATTGAAAACCCGTTGTAATATTAATCGGTGTTATGGGTAACATTTTTCAGTTACCTATTTTCCGTTGTATGTTATTAATCAATGCTGGAAAATGGGAGATTGTATTCTATATAAATTCACAGGTTAAAAATATTTTCTCTCGCTGAAATACATTTCTACCATTTTGATATGAGTAAATAAAATATGTTCGTTATATCAAGAAAATTGTGTTTTAGCACTAAGTTAAAAAAAAAAAATAATAAAAAGTTAAACATAAAAAATGTCGTTAAAGTGGGAACCTAACAGTTTTGGTCATTCAATAAATAGAACATGATCCTGAATTTCCTAAAATTGTTGTTTTAACTCCTTCTATGTATGTTTAAACTTTCAGCTTGAATCCAGAATTACTTTGAACAGCTTTCATTATCTTTTCAGGAAATTAATTACTTTCCTTCTACTTGACTTTAATGAATTATCTAATTAATTAATTCAGATATATCGCACTGTTATCTAGTGTGTAATTAAATGTTATATATAGCTATTTCTTGTATCCAACAAAGAGATTGATGTTTTTAGATCGATGTGCCAGACAAAAAAAAACTCTACTATTTTGTAACTTTTCAGTTATGTTTTGTAATATGTGTACACAAATCTCGATTTGTAATCAACCTATTTACTTAGAATTCCTCCATTTTGTTATTATTATTCTTTTAAATTTGAAATTTACAAAAATCTTATTTACCCACCTATGGAACATAACGTAAAAAGCTACGAGTTTTTTTAAAAATTGTTCATATGTCCGGCATAACTTATCATTATTTCAATTCAATTTCTTTGCAATTAATGTAAAGTACTAGTGAAGTGTAGGTTTGATAATGCCTGAATAGAAAAGGCGAAACGTACGTCACCAGGGAATAAAAAATAAAAATAAAGGACTTTAAGTACACAAAAAAGTAAAGTTATGGATAACTTATCAATCAAAAATAGCAACCTCAACTTGTGGGGCACCCAATTGTTTTAAATTGTTAGACCTAATAATACATTTACTGTAATTAATAGAGTTCGAACGTGAGTATAAATATTTTAATTGCTTTCGGTTAAATAATAATAAACCCGAATTATTGGATTCTAACTGCTATCTTGAAAGAGTGCTGTTAAAATATTTTTTTTACGAGAGGCGTAGAGAATGTGCTTTTACATAGGCTACATTAAAAACCTACATTCCATTTACACATACTAAAAAGAAAACACACTTTTGTTATTCTAAATATCTTTTAGTGTTTTCTGGGTCCAGCAAGAAAATACGTGTTAAGAGTTATAGTAACAATAGTCTGTAAAAAATTTGTAGATTATGCAATTCTCTAAAAAAAAATTTATATATTTCTTTCCTAAGAACAATCATTCAGTGGATATTGCGATTAAAAAAATCGGAGAAACGTAATATTTGTGTAATACAGTATTCGCGTTTTTATGCCACCTTTTAGCATATTATGTTAATTTGGTTTCCCCTGTAGAATCCGTGATCTAGGATAATAAAACCTGTTCTAAATCTTCTTCAAATACTACATCAGCATTCTCTTACTCATTCTGTAGATTACACGTACAGTAACATTAGGCCTATACGTTGCACACAATATTTACTACGAAATGATTTGTATAAGACGTTTTGATCCATGCTATGATGCAAATATACTGAGAAAACCAATTGCAACCTCGAGATGAAAGATCTAGGATGGAAAGCAGCAATAATACAGTGGTTAACAGTCATACATATTTCAAATGTTCCAAGTTTTACCTTTCAAATAAGTCAACGACTTGTATATGTAGCAATTGTTATTTTAAATAATTTATTAGTGGGGAGGGGGGATATTTTCGTATCTAACATTAGAAATTAAATTTTTTCAGTAACCTTAGTGATTCGTCTTTTTGATTATATTGATATAGGCCTACTCATCTGAAAGTACATTATTTGGATTGTCACAGATTGTTTGTATTTTAACTATTTCAAATACACATTTTAAGTTTTTATTCCAGGTTTAACATAAATTTCACACAAATCCTAATGTAATTTAATATGGAATTGTAAATGTATTAAATAACCATAAAATGTTGGTCCATCAGTCTAGGCCTAACCTAAAATTATTGTGTGAAATATTAGGTTAGGCCTAGACTGATGAACCATAATTTTGTGTTTATTGAATGTATTTACAATGAATGGACATTTAACTGTGTTTACCTTTTAAGCTTTGATATTATACCTAATTCTACATCTTTATTATAATATCATTAAACGTATGGAAACAGTTAATAGCCTACTTTTATCCCAAAAAACAAACTAATAATTATAAACGGCAATTGAAAGATTACAATTGTATCATTCGAAACGTATTGTGCTATAAATGTGCACAAAACATAAATTATTGTGTGTATGTTGCCGTTAAGGCAGATAAAATAAATTCAACATACACACAATAAATTTAGGTTAGGCCTAGACTGATTAACTAACATTTAATTATATTGAGTGTATTAACAATGAATGGACATTTAACTGTGTTTACCATCTTATCTTTGAGGTTATAATTAGGTCTACACCTACATTATAATAAGTTTAAACGTATAAAATCATTAATACTTGGGTCAAAATATAAAATTATATTAACTTACTTTTCTAAGTTTGCATACACATACCTACTTTCCATTTCTTGAATCTACATTACACAATTGCAATAGTCAGATAATTTAACTCACTTTTAAACATATGTTTTTCGCACGTATTTACATTTATTACTATACCAACCAATTTGATAAAGCTTTTTCGTTACATGTACATTTTCTATTATATTGTTCAACTCTTACTTCAAACCGCGTAAAATAATAACTTCGAATCATTGCTTAATTTTAACATGACTTATTTTACTTTAAGATCGTTTAACAGATAACAAGACAGGTATAGCACAGTCTATGTTTTATATAATGGAATATCACATGTTTCTTAAGGTTGTACAGCAATAGAAATTAATGGTACACGTATTTCTTTATGTTCTGTATCGTATAATTAGTAGGCCTATATGTATGTTGAGTCGAGTGACGGACAAGTTAAATCTTGCGAATTTTCACTTCTACTGATTATGCAGGTCTATGAGTGGGAATTAGTATTTTAAATTTTTGAATCTTGAAATAAATAATTTTTGTTGAATAAAGTAAGCCCTATCTTATAAAAATTTTTATAATGTATGAACTTTGTATAAACTATTTTAACTTTATCTCACTGTTTAGACTTATTGTTTATCAGCATGCTAATATAACCATACTATTTTCATTATGTGTATTAAGGGGAGGTCCCACTGAAAATTCTAAATCCTTAACAGTATATTATTTTGAGCTATTTAAATTTTTACTATCTCTAATTAGTCTACTTGAAACCAAATAACCATTTTTTGACCACCTGTACAGTATCCCCTCCACCCACCCCACCCCCTTTTGGGCAGATTTGCAAGGTTTCACAAGAAACGCTAAGGCTTTGTAACTATAAGTAGTAGAACCATTATTGAAGTGTCGTTTGAAAGAGTATAATACTGACAACAAAGTTATGCATTCATTTTAAATTATTTCTTCAGATTTTATCGCTACAAATTTTTAAACTTGTAATTTTTGTAATGTTGTATAAACATTTTAAATAATAAAAACTACTTTAGATAATGGAAAGCCAATGCATAACTTTGTGCCTGTATGTGTAAAGAGCAAGCATGCAAAATTTCACTACGGTATCTCTAATACTTTTTGAGCCTTAGCATTTTTAGTAAACTAACTTTTCATTTTCTCTACTTTCGGGAATCGAGCGTTTTCTAAAAATAATTGTATTTGTTATATTTTAGGCAAAATAAATGATCCTATTTCACCATTTTAATTTTTATTAATTACAAGTACTACTAGTATTATATTATATACCATAGAGTATAAAGAAATGTCACAGAATAAGAGTTTGTACTATAAACAGTGATTATACAAGGCTAACCCCGAAGTGGTTCACCAAAAATTCATCTGGATGATCAACTTGTAAAAATTTTTATCTGCAAGAATTATATATATTTTCATCAACTTGTTATGTATTTTTTAATACAGGAAGATCTAAATAAAATTTTAGTAAAGAAAACTAATTAAATTTTTTGGGGGTTTCTGACCATTTTCAGTGGGACCTCCCCTTAATAACGTAGCTTCCTTAGAAATTTTAAAACATATGGATGATTTTATCATTAAAATGGGCAAAAATTAATGATTTTTAGATGGACTAAAATAGAAAAATACTTAATCGTTTTCAAAAGGTATTAGAAGGAACAAAATAAAGGTAATACTTAATCTTATTTAAAATTCGCTGACAAAATTTCAACATTAAATAAACTTGTAGATGAGAATATGACATTTAGTAATTAATTTGAACAGTTTCGTAATTTTGTTCATGGCCTCCATTAATTTTGCATTTTTATGCCCGTTAATTTGACTAGTTACATGCATCGATATATACTTATATCGAATAAGTTTGAATAACTTTGAATAAGTTGATTCAGCCCAGAGGAGATGAAAAATCAACTGTAGCATAAACAAGTAGTTCTTTATACCCGTAAACAATTTGCAGAGTTGAACGTGTAATACATGGAACATGTAAAAATAAATTAAACTTAGAATAAGGCTCATTTAACATGCAGCATATCAAAACTTTGAACAGCCATAACTTTTTTCAGGATCATCCATTTTTCATTTTTATTATGTCGTTGTGTTTGTCTCATCAAGACTTTTAAAATGATATGCATAACAACCCATGCTTACATTTAAGATTTTTCATCGACTCCTGACGGGCCGTCCCCCAGAGGAGGTGAAAAATCAGCCATATTCTAAAAAAGTAGTTTTTTATACCCATAAACAATTTGCAAAGTTTCAATTGTGTAAGTGGAACCTGGAAAAAGATATTGGGTTCTTCCGGGACTTTTTGCCACCCCTGTATATAGAAGATAAAAATAGCTTATAAAATAAATTTTTTTACTATTTCGAATTATTGCATTAGCCGATTTTTATTCACTTGTATGTGTCCATAAAAAAATTTTGAGAAAGGGTTGTAGGAAATGTTGTAGGAGGATTTTGAACATAGGGTTTAAAATGTTTCCTCGATTTTTAATAACTGTCCTGAGATCAGATTGTGCATATCTATTTCCTTCTTTTAAATATTAGAATAGTTAAGTTTTCAAAAACCCTCCTGAATACGAATTTCGTCTTAAAAACTATTTATTCCTTGAAGAGTTTACAAAAAGTCATTATTTGAACAGGAGCTAGGTGGATTAGGTATTATAATTGTATGTGTATTATAATATAATCGCATAGAAGTAGAAAAACGTGTAATTTCCCTGAAAAATTGACGGCGATCATTATAATAATTCAGTGGTTAAGCTTTAACGACGATCATTTAGCTGGGATAATAAATTGTTCAACCGGGCGAGTAATTTTGTGGGACAATTTATTTGAATGAGAAAAGGTCTTTTTTTATTAATTAAAAAGTGCAATGACCATCGTTAAAGTTAATTGATACAAATTGCTCTAATTTAAGAAACTAATTGGTTTTGCGAAATATCCATTGTTTGCCAGGCTTAATCAAATCTGGAAAGGTAACAATGTTTAATAAATCTTTAAAGTAAAATACTGTTGAATGTTAGTTGTAATAACAAGTTACTAGTGGACCCGGCAATGCTTCGCTATTGCTGTTGCTTGATTTACCTAACCTAAAATTATATTCAGTTTTTGATCCAAATCAGTTGTTGATCAAAATCAGCTGTTGATCAAAATCAGCTGTTTTAAGCTTTTCATACGAACAGCTGTTTTTTGTGCCCCTGATAAAATCAAAAGAAATCTTTCTTCTTCTTCCTTAAGATTGACCTTCCATAAGATTAACATTGAAACTTTGAGGGCCACTGGGGCGTATCCCTGAGGACCGATGCAAATTATAATGGGATTCTGCTCATCTACAGGACACTACCTTTCTAACGGTATGCGCGAATTTCTCCTACGATGCACACAAGCTGAGAAAAAAGGACGACAAGTTTTGTGCTTGAATATTAATATATAGATTACAATCTGTAGCTGCATACATTTTTCTAATATAAATTCTTAAACTTGTGGAGGAGGTTTCTATATCAAAATAATAGAATAGTTCACATAAACATAATTTCGTAAACGCTCTTTTCGAGACATCACCCATTTTCTTATTCTCACTTAATATTTTGCATGCACATTGTTTAAAAATAATGTTTTAAAAATTTGGAAAATCAAATAATTAATTTATTTTGTTTTTAAAATGGCGGCCATTGAATAGATTTAACTGTATACAATTTATAGGAGGTAAAACAATTTACAGAAAAAGGCAACCTCATACAACTTTATTTTGGCATCAGAAATACTGTCTCTAAAGTCCATTGCGAAGGTGAAAGTTTGTGAAAATCAAAATCTCGTAAAATAATGGTTTTATGTCATTATAAAGCTTATTTAATATTTTTTATTCTGAAAAACACTTTCTTATGAAAAATGTACATAAGACCAATAGTTCTTGAGATATTCGGTAGAATCCACCTTTGATGTAGAATGCAAGGAGCGTTATATTTCATAGTGTTCACTGCAGGCCTGATCCAAAGGTTATGAATTATGAAAATATTTTATTAATTGAGATCATTGAGATTTTAAGAGAAAATCGCTCATATGATGTTTCTTCTCTGATTCAATGGTCAATTTCTTCGTATAGTTTTATGACACTTTATGCTTTCTGTGTTATTCATTCGACAATCGCTTTTCACATTCTTTCCATCAATCTCAATTAAGTTTGACAACAAATATCATAAGATTTGTTAGGCATTGTAATAGAATTACAAATTATTTCGATATTAATAAAGCGTCTGAGTTTTACGATAGGGTATGTCAAACAGAGTTTTAAAAGGGAAGAAATGCGCTGTTCAGGTATACCTCGACCATTAGGATTACAATGGAATGCTTGACTTTATTATTACGAAGAAGGGTCCACTTCCGGGATATCTCAGGGAGAAATTCTAATACGATTTTATATTAAACATCTTTTATAAAGCATAAATGCCTCATGTTATCGGTATAGGCTACACCAACGAATAGTGGGAGTATGCTAGTTGGTAAAACCTTTCTCATTTTTATATTGGTCGTACGTACAGTTTGTACAGCGTCAATTTTTGGCGCAGAATTGAATAAGAAATGAACTTAATAATGTCCTAAATTTACATAAACAAACATTTCATGAATTTCATCATCATATTTTTTAGTGTACAAAATTTTGCAAAGAAAACTTGAGCCAGGCATTCTATATAATTTAAATATAAGTTTAAGGTTATGTCCTTCCTTAAAAAAAAAGAACAACGGAAAGGGGGAAAAAACTTAAAAGAAAATAAACGATACCAGAAACTGGCACATATTTTCTCACAAATATATCTTATATATTAAAAAAACTTTTGCAAAACTAATGATAGCGCGCCTGACCGTTCTACTGGACCGATTTACATGAGGTTTGTACCAAAAGAAAGGTTAGCGGTCCTATATGTGCAGGTTTTATTT
>JAGFPH010007189.1:34583-44785 GCA_018207615.1 Philaenus spumarius | reverse complement strand
TAGGGAAAAATTTAAAACTTATGACAGCGAGCCTGACCGTTCTACTGAACCAATTTATATGCGGGCTGTACCAAAAGAAAGGTTAGCGGTCCTATATGTGGAGGTTTTATTTGTATTTTGAAAATATTTATGTTAATTGGGTCAAAAATGGAAAATAAACTTTTCTTATGGAGATTTAACATAGGGAAAAATTTAAAACTTATGACAGCGAGCCTGACCGTTCTACTGGACCAATTTATATGCGGGCTTTACCAAAAGAAAGGTTAGCGGTCCTATTTGTGCAGGTTTTATTTGTATTTTGAAAATATTTATGTTAATTGGGTCAAAATGGAAAATAAACTTTTCTTATGGAGATTTTACATTGGAAAAACATTTAAAGTTTATGACAGCGAGCCTGACCGTTCTACTGGACCGATTTGCATGCGGGTTGTACCAAAAGAAAGGTTAGCAGTCCTATATGTGCAGGTTTTATTTGTATTTTGAAAATATTTTTTTGTTAATTGGGTCAAAAAATGGAAAATAAACTTTTCTTATGGAGATTTAACATTGGGGAAAAAATTTAAGCTAATGACAGCGAGCCTGACCATACCACTTGACCGATTTACACGCGGTTGGTACCAAATGAAAGGTAATTGTCTGTATATTTGCCCATTTCGCTTCGATTTCAGCTATTACCGCACTAAATTTTCTAAAAACGGAAATTAAAATATCTTATGGCAATTTAACATGGGGTAAAATTTTAAGCCTATTCTGCGTGAGATCTGGAGTTCTATTGGACCGATTTACATGCGGGATGTGTTAAATGAAAGGTAAATAACTCTATATTTGCTAACTTGCCTGAAAATTTGCTATTCCTTCATTTAATATTCTAAAAATGTAATTTAAAATATTTTCTGTTCATTAATATTGTTTTTACTGATCAGCTGAATATAACAGCACAGATCAGCTGATTATAACAAAGCACATGTTTTATTATCATAACATGTTTTGTTTATGTTGTAATTTACTTTAAGTGGGTTAGAGGTGATTAAACGTGAGAATTGTGTTTCTAAGTACATAACAAATAACATATTTAATTTTTTAGATGTAATATTATACCTGATAAATTTTTGTTTGTTTATCATCGCTTGATTGCAACCACGATCATGACTACTTATAAACATTTTGACATAACTACAATAAAATAACATAAAACAGTTGATTCGGATGTCCAACTTTTAGTCCAAAATAATATTTAAGTTATACTGAACCAACACAATGTTTCAACACACATACCAATAAAAACTTGCGTTAAAGAATTTAAAAATAAGATAAAAATATTTTAAATCCTAATTAAAAATAAATAAGACATATAGTAGGCCTATTTTATTGATAATATACGGTAATTGATAGTGAGTAACTTTTTGGTTAGGTTTTTGATTAAGTGTAGGTCTACACCTGAGCCTTACTTGTTCTTTCAACATTTATTATAGCTGTTGTTATAAAATAAACGAAATATTTGATTTGAACATTTAAAATTATTTACCATCTTAGTTTTGAGGTTATTATTAATCCTACGCCTTTATTATAAATAAAACATAACATGTTTTTAGAAGGTTAAATCGGGGGTTTGCGTGCGGAGCACGCAGGGGTCTCCCCTAGTAAATATTATTATTATTAGGTAGAGAGAAAACTATTTGATCGATTTCGAACAAATTTGAACCAAACATGTCAATTAGGCCTGTATAGATGCATGGAAAAATGTTTACAGGTCTACTTGACATGTTTGGTGCAAGTTTGTTCGAAATAGATCGAATATTTTGCTCTCTAGCTTTGTATACATACATACAGACGTTTTGTAAAAACCTCTTTTTTTGGACTCAGGAGTTCCCAAAACGGATTTTTCCACAAAAATCCCAACATCAATTTTTTTTTGCGATCACTATAATTTCTTTATACTATAGTATTTATAGTGAGAACGTAAAATGATTTAGGATAGGCTTGGAATTGTATACAACTACCAAGAAATATTGTTTTTGTTAGTACTTTGCTTTGTATTTTACTACTGAAAACTACCATTTTATTTAAAAACTTTAACCCTGCAACTGTCAGACTACTCAATTTGAGTGGTCGTGGGGGCGTGGCACGTGAAAACGATCAATTTTGACAACTCTACTTGTAATTAATATTTCACCCACTAAAAACTATCCAATCGCAATAAATCAAAACCCGTTGGAAAGGAAATGATCTAAACTTTAATTTTTGCATTTACAAGTTTTTTCTAAACCGTATATTTACATACGTAATCATCGTTGCAGTTTTTTAGTTTTCTAAAAGCCAATGTCGCGCGAATTTTAATGCACGAAAACTACCTTTAATTCCAGTTTCTATGTCTTTCAATACAGCCCGCCCGGTATTTTTCTGAGTTATATCTGTATACTGAAGGATTCATCACACATTTACCTATCTGAAACTGCCATGCAATCCAAAATCGGACAAATAGTTCCAAAGATATGGAATTGTCTGTAAACCTTTGCAATTGAGCAGATTTCAACCAATAAAACAACACATTTTGCGTTCGAGATATCTTTTATAATTCGAATTATTTCAATAGAATGTTTGATATCTATTTATAGACCAAAGTTCAATCTTTCATCTGGTTTAAAGCAAACTATATTTGACTTTTTAGATGTTATTCAAACAGCAGTTGAAAGTTCATATTTGCACAGAATTCATACTACCGCTTGAGTTTGCAAAACAAGGCTGTTTCCACTGTCTTCAACGGTCATATTTTGAATTTCCTTTGTACGCACGAGGTTTCGTTTGTTTCATCTTACTTTTGTAATTCAATTGATTCTAAGTAAAACAATTTTATGATGAGGTAATATACAAGTATACAGTTCAATTCTTTGATTTATTCTCTACACTTTGTTTTAATAATATTTCATTTTTGGGCAAAGCATATATTAGTAAATTGCGTTTCAAATTAGGCGGTTTTGTTAGCAATCGTGTATTTGGAACACAAAAACTGGTGTTTTCAAAATAAGAAATTTGAAATCGATAAATGTTTTTATACAGTTCTATTTAGAACTAAATTACGAAACTTTTTTAAATTTAACTACAAAAAATGTTTACGACTTGTTATGTAGGCCTAAAGTTGAACTTTTTCCTTTCGTTACTGAACATTTTTTGCTTCTTGAGAAAATAACTTTTACAATTTTACATAAATAATTTTTTTAATTACATATATGGATTTTTTGAACCTTCCTCTACAAAAAAGGTACAGAACACTTTTGGATTGGTATACAATTACTATATTTGGCGAATTTTTGAAAATATGATTGCACACGCACCGAAATGACTTGGCGTTGCAAAACATTAACATGGACAGTTGTAGGGTTAAACACTAAAGTTTACTTTACATCTTTTAAAGTTAAGACATAGCAATTTTCAAATCATAAAAAGAAAGTCGGTATTTTACTAACTTAAAAAACGTTTCATTGAAAATGCATTTGCAAAAGAGTCAAAGTATTATCTACTTAAAAAATCATATGTAGGCCTGGTTATTTTTTGTAAAAGTACAACATTTCAATAACAACTTTTTTAATTGATGGCATGCAAACTCCGCAACAGACATTTAGTGCTAACTTTTAGAAATACCGGTGATCAAAAAGTTTGTTTGCATATATTTGTTTATATCACTCTAGAGGACTCCGCTCGCCAACCTCCGCGGTGACTCGCATCGAAGCAAATTAAAATCATCCGATCAGCTGTTTTATCTCTTATTTTATCCAATCGGTTGTTATGGCAATGAATGAATATTTACGCTCAAGAAATTTGTGTTGGTTCTCTAGTCTAGGCCTAACCTAAAATTATGTTTAATTTATTTTACCTGCCTTCGGCAACATACACACATAATGTATATTGTTGTGCACATCTTTGGCACAGTACGTTTCGAATGATGTAAGTATTATCTTTCAACTGTCGTTTTTACTTTCTCCCCCTATACCAATAGTATATGGAAAAAGTATTGTATTCGTCAAAATTTTCGAGTTTGAGTTTTTGGTGGAAATATCCGTTTTGGGCCCCCCTGAACCTAAAAAAGTGGTTTTCGGAGTGATGTCTGTGTGTGTGTCTGTATGTGTGTCTGTGTGTCTGTGTGTCTGTGTGGATGTTATCAGACCTAGAGCCTAAACCAGTCGTCCGATTTTGATGAAATTAGGTATGGAGTTACTAATCCACGGTATCTCCAGGCAATTTTTTCATTTTTGTGAATTTTTTATTTTTAAGGGTAATTTTCCCATAAAAACCCTTAAAATAACGGAAAAATCAACTTTTCTCAAAAACGGCTCTAACGATTTTGATTAAAATTGTATAGTTTATTAGGGACCTAAAGTACTATAAACTGCAAAATTTTAATCAAAATCGTTTAAGCCGTTTTTGAGAAAAGTTGGTTTTTCCGTTATTTTATGGATTGTTATCGGAAAACAACTTTAATACAAAATCACCTCTCCTACCCCACCCTACAAGGAATCCCCACCGTGAATCTGTTTAATAATTTAAATATGTTTGTGAGAAAGTATGTGCCAGTTCCTGGTACCGTTTATTTTAGTTTTTCTTAATGTTGCTTATTTATTGGTATTACAGCTGTTAGACGCTATAGGTTTAACGCCCAACCATCCAATTATCATGTGATTTTGTTTAGACTAAATTTACAAATATTGAAATAACAAATTTTTTTCTCAAAATGAATTCTAGCCTATGATACTCAGGGATAGTGCAGCTTTTTATATATTAACAACAACACATTTGTTTCAATTGGCTTAGTAGTTCCGGAGATTACTACCTACAAAAAACAAACCCATTATACCTCTTTATATTATTAGTATAAATGATTCGTTAAAAAATACTTCGTACATAATTTTGATGAATATTTCACATATTTTGAGTATTGTAGTATAACGTCATAGAGTCAAGATAGTATTGCATGTATTCAAACCAGTAAATCTAGAGAAGCGCGAGTTTTACCCTCGCCAAGAGTTCCGTACTCTCAGCTATCCTGAAGTTACTGCCAAAATAATGCTTATAACATAATCAGCTGATCGAAGCTTATTAGCGAATTTCCATAAGAAAAATGAGCTATTGCAGCGGCCCTTATGGTGAGACTCAAAGTCGGGAGTAGCAAATGAGCACCGATCATGGTCCCCAGAACACGTTTTGGGGTGTCATTAAAATTCATATATATATATATGTGTTCGCACTCTAGCGGCCGCATTTTAAGTCCGATTTGGTCCAAATTTGGTACACGTGTTGTTTGTCCACGTAGCTCGCACGAGTTCGTTAGCCAAAAAAAATCCAACAAACGGAAATACGTTTTTTGACCGGAAGTAACTATTTTTTTAGATTTTTACTACGAGAATCAACTTTTTTTACAGTTTTTTCTAAAAATATAAATGTAGTATGTTATTCTGCACATTTTATTTTTTACGCGACCTTATAGCTTGCTTGGTTCCCCCAAAATCGGCCAAAACGTAAAATACCATAAAAGTGCCCGGTTCGAAGCCAAGTAGTGCAAACTTGCGAGGCCACTATTCGCAAACAAATTCTACTAATATATTGCGTACACACAGACAGCTGTTCAACGCCTTCGTGAGTAGACCTACTTCCCAAATTGTTGGTTGAAACCCTAAAACATAGGCCTATAAACTTAATTTTGGAAATTTGCTCAACTCACGTCAGCGGTTCAGCTGCGTGGTCGAATTATTATTGATTGATTTTATTTTATTGTTTCTGCCATAAAACATTATAATTCCATTAAAAGATATTATTTAAACGACCGCCATTTGAAATTGTTGGTTTTCAAAATGTAGTTTTTTTGTAGCTATGCCTTTATATTAAAAAAACTCCATACAAATTTAAACTTAGAACAATCCATTTTATAGATATAAATTATCTCTATACTGTGTATTTAAAATAGATATTTCAAGTTTTGAACTAATATACTAAAAAACTAATAAGCCAATAATCCACTCAACGAGAGTGATAATGTGTGAAATATTTAAATAAAGGTCAATCCAACTGACACTTAAGTGATAACGTATCGTTGAAAATAGTTAATAATCCAGTTTCACTATTCAATCACAACACACGTTTATTTTAAGTGTTATGAGAACTAAAGTGGTTTAGTTGGTGATGTGCTGTTCCGTACATCAAAACATGTGAGAGTGCCTAATTGTATCTGTGCAATAAACTATAGACTATAAACTTGTGTTTGTGCTATTAAATACGTTTACAATGGCATCTGACATAAACAGATTTCACCTTTATCTAGCTGTATGCACGGGTAAGTATTGCTTCTATGTTTTATATAATTTATAGCCTTAGTGTTAATGAGTTAAATAAGATAGTGTGGATGAGATTCACGATAATAATTTATATTGGTTTAAAATTAATTATAGTTTATATAAACCTAAAAAGGCCATGAAAATACAGAATTAGTAGTACTGTATTAATTAATGACGTGTACTAATTAAGTACTGTGTTCATTAATTATTATTATTAAATTTTGAACCACTTTTTTACAAAAAAAAGTAAATTTATAATATTTTAAAAACGTGAAAGTTTATTCTAATATATATCATGCCTATTTAATCAGAGAAAATTACAAAGAGAATTGTAATGTGTTACTTTAGAAAAAGGCTTTAAAATTTATGCTATTTAACCTAAAATTTTGTGATTAAACAATTTTAAAAGCGGACAAGTGAAATACAATAAACATTCTCAGCGTTTTGAAAATAAATTTAAAAGATTTTGCTTAGCTATCTGACTTATTTAATCACGCATTAATCAATGTAAAATTTAAAAAAAAACCGCTACCAGGTATAGGCTACACAGTAGCCTGAATACATAACCATTTT
The DNA here is from genome assembly GCA_018207615.1 of Philaenus spumarius. NCBI lineage: Eukaryota > Metazoa > Arthropoda > Insecta > Hemiptera > Aphrophoridae > Philaenus > Philaenus spumarius. The sequence goes on along the minus strand of JAGFPH010007189.1, from coordinate 37,889 downwards.
CATGTAAATTGATATTGAAATTTTGATATTTTTAAAAAGCTTTAGCTTCTTGGTTGCAGTTGATAAAAAATGTCAGTGATGTTTAATCACAGTAAAAGTTTTCAGATTATTGGAGTAAAACTGGAACATTAAGGCCAACACAATAGCTGTTGTTTTGTACAAATTGATACTGTTTTGCTGATTTAATAAAACATGCAATTTAAAGTATCTTTTAGGTATTGCTTTAACTCCTACCGTCAAGAAGGTAAAACTTTTCTAAATACAAATCAAAATTTTAAGTCAAATTTCCTCGAAAATGGTTGGGGTTATCAAAAATACGATAACAATAAAAAAAAATACTTACAATAAATTATGTGTAACATTTTTAAACTTAATACAAAATAAAGATAGAATTTGTAGATAGAAGTTTTAAAGTCGGTCTCCTTATTGGAAAAAATAGATGAAGTTTTCGCAATTTTAAATCCAGAAAATTATGCAAAACAAGACAATACTTCAGGAATTATGTCAAACAAGTGTTAGTTTTGTTCAGAAGCCGATTCATCCATCTTTGCCCAGATATTTCTACACCCAGTACAAAAACCACTAGTAAAACGAAAGAAATTTACGTTCTTTCATTACTTCTTTTGAATCTTAGGCTTACATTAAATTAATAATCTCTAACAAAATGTATGATTAAAATGTGTGTAACACCTCTTTACTATTATAATAATGTAAATATTTCATTAGTAAATTTAGCAGATTTATCAAGTGCATTGAAAATTATGTTGCTATTTTCCAATGGCAGAAGACGTACTGAACCAATTCATCTATTCTCTGGCATAACAATAGAGCTTTGATGGAAATCTGTACAGAAAAGAACATTGCCTCTCTTGAAAATTCCTTAAAATTTTTACAGTGGTGGGATTTGTAGATCCTAATACAATCAAATTGTCAGCAAGGCAGTAGAGTGACCGGTGTTAAGTCTGAATGGTCTCTAGTACAGTCAAATTAGGCTTAAACTGGAGAATCCAAATAAAAAAACAAAGGTCTGATTGATGGAAGTTGTTCACTACCCTTTGCTCTAAATGTGATAAACATTCTCCACCGAAATAGCTTCGGGTTTGGGGAGGGATTAGGGAAGGTGTACTGATTGTATGTTTTCTGGGATTTTTGTAAATATCTCGTAAACCCTTCACTTTAGAGCTTAGTTGCCTTATAACTTTTTAAAGTACGTTAAATTTTCCACAAAAATGGTTCCATACGTTTTTATGATACGATCAATAGTTTTGGAGATATGGAGGGGGTAAAGTACGGTATTTCTGTAGAGGTATAGTTGAAAACATGTTTAAATTAAAAATTTCTGGACGATTTACCGCATAATTAACATTACGGGGATATGTTTTGATAATACAGTTCAGCAGACATGTTGTTGAGGGTTTGATAGACCAATTAATCTAAATGTGGTAAAAAGTGTCCACCAAAATAGCGTCGGGTTTGGGGGTGGGATGGGGTGGATGGTGTACTCTAAATACTGTGTGTTTTCGAGGTTTTTTTTGCAAATATCTCGTAAATCCTTCATTTTAGAACTTTGTTTGTTCAATAACTTTTTAAGATACGTTAAACTTTCTACAATTAATTATGGTTCTATACGTTTTTTTTTTTATTATGGGAGGGGTACACCACACAAACCCACCTCTCATGGGTGTAGTGGGACATGAACTCGAGGGACTGACGTTCCCACACTGCTTTTTTCAAATTTTTATTTTATTTGCTCGCAAGTTTACTTATTAGCTGTATTTAATAAATCACCTTTGAATACGTACTGACTGTAAAAGAGATGGTATTAGTTGAACGTAGAGGGGAAGCAGATTTGTCCTTGGTTGAAATCAACCGACTGTTGTTTACGTTTTAGTAGTTTATTAGTTTAAGTAGCATACAGTTTTTTTAAAGACACAAGTGTACTCTTTATATTTAACTGGTTATTACCATGGCGTAAACGCAAAAAACATTAATGTCCTCTTTTAATAAAAATAAAAGTGGGACCTCGGAATCAGACTAATGATTCGGTACCTTCATAAAGTGAACCATGAAGTATACTGTATACTGACACCAACCTATCTGTGAATGCCATAAATGATCAGCCTAATGTAAGTAAAATCAAATGTTCATCTATGTGCGCTGACAACAATATTGAATTAATCTTTGAACCGGACAGTATATAGGCCCAACGAATTAGCCCTCTATAAGGAGGAGGGAAATGTAGGTTCGAAAGAAAACATTGTTTCCTTGGCTCGATAACCGAAATGATAAATAAGGCTGTACGGTATGCATGGAAGTTTCCCATCACGGTGCTTTTAAAAAGGAGTGCACAAAGATTTTAAGAGAGTGGTGTTCTATTGCTGTTCCTTACCGACTTACTTCTTTGAGAAAAAAATATTTTTACACAAACAATCATCACGTCATGAAGTAGGAGTGACCATAACTGCAAATTCAAAATCAGAATCGATTGAAACCGTGTATGGTATCATCAAATCTTCTCACCTGAAATCGAATACGAAAATCTTTAGGTCACCATACTACACAGCGAAAAATGAAAAGTAATTTCGGATCATATTTAGCTAAAGCTAAATGGCGTGATATGGGTGTTGGTTTGCACGCCAGATTTAGTGCCACAGAAATTATAAATCATGTTTCAGAAGAAATGAAAGCAAAAATTCGTCTGGCGTCAGACATTTCTGGAAAATTACAATCAAATTGTCTAATCTACAAGTTTGGAAGCTAAATATACTGTGATTATTTTTATATGAAATGTGAGACTAGTAAGGGAGCTTTGACCAAACTCCTTATTTTTTAACTTGTTAGAACTTCCAAACAACCGATAGCTAAAACCATCGAACAAATTTAATTTCCTCGGTGAGGCCCATTTTTTTTTATTTCAAAGGTGTTTTAGGCCTTTCAATTCAAAACAAATTATTTTATAGAAGCACACTATTAGTTATTATTCTTTTTAGATTTAGAATTAAATAATCTTTCAAACGATATGCCACACAACGATATTTGGGAGTATTTACAAATTTTGAGTTACAGCCATTTTGATTGTTTCTAAATTGATCTCGAGTGGTTCAACCAAATACAGTTGTGAGGCATATCGTTTGAAAGCTCATTCAATTCTGAATCCAAAAAGAATAATAATTAGTATTAAAAAAAATATTACAGCAAAATCGGAAAACACAATTTTTAATCGGTTAAAAATATGGATGTGGAAATTTCACCGTTAGAATTTCACAACCCTTGAAATTCTACTTCGAAATAATGTATCACATGACT
>JAGFPH010007189.1:24181-34573 GCA_018207615.1 Philaenus spumarius | reverse complement strand
ATTATAAAACTAGAATCATTACCTTAATTGCTGGAACTGTATTGTTTAAACTGTACACGAACTTAATTTTACTTAATGTTTTTAATACAAATAATTATTCAATTATTTCGATAAAGGTATTGTTTGTAATGGTATTGCATAGTTTGGTAATTTTATAACAATGTATTTACTATTTAGGTATTTGTAGTTGAATTTGTGTACAGATAAATTTACAAGGCTGTCTTGCAACTGATGGGGTAGCTTTCCTGACTCTTAAGTTTGATTTTTTTTTTTTTTTTTTTGCTTAACTTTATAGGTTATGATCAGTATATTAACTTCTTATATACATAACTATTTAATGAAGGAAAGTCTGTCTTTAGGCGTTTATAATAAAATGTGTATTAGTGTTCGCTATGCGCATGCCCATACCGTTTCGTATCGAGGTTAAATTTATTTCTTAAACATTTTTTCGAAGACTTACAAATAATGGGTTGAAATTTGACAACTACTAGAAACATATACCTTCAACTTCCTTCAGGATACAGAGTTGAAACTTTGCACAATGTGTTCTTATGTGATACATACAACACATTAGAGCCCTCACATTTTTATTGTTGTGTTTAAGTGATACCCACCTCTAAAATAATAAATACTCATTATTTTACTTTACTTGAAACTAGAAATTTTGTACATTTATCTCATACATGAGAATACAATAAAATCACCAAATATGTAATATCTGTACCTACATTACTTGAAAAGGTTCATTAAAAACCACATGATATATTTTGATAATGCTCATTCGTTAGGAATGTGAGTTCTGGACTAAAGGAAAACTGGATGACGGAATCAGCGTCGGTTGGCTAGCGGGAATAGTACAGGTTTACATTAAATAGCGTTTATTCATTTTGTGGCGTGACAAATAGAACGATATGATAGCAGTGTACCAATCTTACAAAAGAATAATTTAAGGAACGGAAGCAATACTGGGCCACATAGATTGGTACTGTTCAAGACTTACCTTAGAATTTAAATATCACCAAAAGTAGGAATATTTCAGCTTATCTCTTACAATGCACAGGATACCTAAAGGTTACCTCAATAAACTATAGAAATAGGTATAATTTTAGGTTTATTAACCAAGTTAAGTAAAAGTTTATATGCCCTTAATACAAAAAGAAATTATTAACATGCCCTTAATACAAAAAAATTTGAGATTAAAAAAAAGAAAACATATATATTTTATTAAATTAAATTTAAAAACCCTCCCCAAAAATAAAAATCAAAAACCCTCCCCTTTTAATAATAATTACAGAAATTATACAAAAGATTTACAAGTTACAAAATTTTGACATGAAATACCATAGATTTGTTTTAAGAATAAATATATATGTCGTTGGCCAACTCTAAAAGGTAATTATATAATTAAAGAAATAGACAAGATTAATTATGAGACGTCTCTCTTTATATACAAAAAAAAAGGTGTAAAATTTCTAATGTGTAGCCCTTAGGGCTAAGGTCCGAAATGTGCTAGCTTGCTCCTCCCAATTTATTAAATACTAACATATCCTAAATAGTACACATATACAAAAATTACTTTCAAAATACAGCCTATTTAACACTTAACATAAAAGGAAAAGAACAACTGCAGATAGTTCTCATTTTAAATTAAGTTCTGTCTCTAATCAAAACACTGTAGAAATATTTTGTTTATATTTTTAATGTTCAGTTGGAAAGTAGGCCTTTTCTAAGCGTAGCTGTTGCAGATTATGCCATTGTATTAAAACATTCCCTGAAGTTGGACCAGTATAACTGTATAACACAAATAACAATTTCTTTTTTAGAAAACTTGCAGTTATTTAAATAAGCATAAAATGATAGTTCTTTGAGTTGGCTGTTTTATTGAAATTTGTAGCACAAGATGGCAAATTGCTACTTAGATTGTGATGGTTAATATAACATGTGTAATGTTGCATAACACTGTCTGTACATGTTAGGTAAGCCACATGGTAACATAAAAGAAATGTTAACGTTTAGTTACATATCAGCAATATTTTGCTTATAGCTTATTAAAAGTTTTCAATATCTGTTACACTGTAGAAATACTACACAGTTATAGTTAATTAATGCATAACACTTTAGGCTTGTTTGTGGAAATATGTTTAGGCTTTAACAATAACCAAAATGATATCGGCTTTATAGTTTTTGTAGGCTGTAAGATTTACATTTAAAATTTAGGCTGTAGTAAAAAGAAATACATAGGTTTCTCTAATAAATTGAACAAAATGAGTTAGGAAATTGTACATGAACCAAAAGTGGAAATAACCTAATTAAGTTTTACAAGTAATATTTTATAATTATTAAGGTAAAGCTAAAATATTCTACCTGGTATCCGGAAAACAAAAGGTTTAGAAGTAATTCATGTTGTTCAGCGACACCGCGTTATCGCGATCAAATTATTAAGAAATATGACATAACTACCACTTGGCAGCGTCTTCAAGTTTCGTTCGTAACGGTCTAATGGCCGACCTTCTTGTAACCCTCATGACAAAGCGAATTTTAACTCAATAGATAAGGAACAGCTGATGGTTGTCGGTTACAACGACCTGTGTTAAGTTATGCACGATAATAAGTAATACCGTACAGAGTCGACATCTGGCGGAGAAAAGGATCACTATTTGGGGACTGTCGGTAAGGACAAATGATAGAAGTTGTAAGTTGTTGATGGGACGTTACAGCAGATAGCCGATGTCATGTGATGTTCTAACTATACTTTACAATTTCATAAATATATTATAATTAAATTTGTTTAAACTATATAATTACCTATATTTACTAACACATAGTTGAACTTGTTTTAACTGAAGAAAACACGCAAACAAATTAATTAAACCATGAAATTAATTAAGTAAATTAAAACAAATCAATTATTTGTACTAATTAAATCAGGTTATCTACAATTGCTAGAACAAATGAACCTAATTTGATAAAACAGAGCAATTAACAAGTTAAATAGAAAAGAACATGATTAACTAGATTATTGTCGACAAATTTTACAAAATATATATACACCATTATAATATGCTACTTAATAAACAAGTCTTACAACAGGTTTCCCTGTTCTAACAGGTTACCTTCTTTGATCAACCTCTGTAGGTGTTGTATGACTAATTACAATTGAATTCCATGTTTGAGTCATAACAGGACTGGTTGGTCTCATAAAAAATATCGGAGATCAAATGCTCTTTCAGGGAGATTTCAGAAGGAGGCGAATTGACAATAATTAGTTGGTCAATATAGCTTCTCTACGTTGTACAGAATTTATCCTTACTAGATACATTACTGGACTAATCTACTTAATAACCATACCATGTATCCACTTATCATTTTTTTATTGATACTGCATGATCAATAACGATTGTTTTACAAGCAATTTGCGTGTTCCCGTTCCCCTAAAATAACTAGTTTTTGTTTCCTTGCTTCAACTAAACGGTATTTAGCAATATTAAGTCTAATTAAGCCTAATCTAGTTCTCATTTTTCAATTAAACATGAATTTTGTAGAAGTTTCTTGAGTTGTTACAATTTACATACAAACATATCGTATAGTTTATATAAAATAATGTTAAGGTATACTGTGTAAATACATTTAATAAATAATACTGGATTGCATTGTAGTTACTGCAATGTTATACAGAATAAACAGTACACCATATAGATGTTATCGACTTCGAGTCAGCCAACATCTCAGCCATAGCAGAGATCTCGACATATCTCCGGAGTTATATTTAGGGATGGAGGTTTTATATCCACAAATTAACATTGTCTAGTTTATAAAAGTAATGTTCAGGTGTACTGTAAGTTAGCTGAGTAAGAAATCTTTAGGTGTAGAGGCTTAGAGCCATTATTCGATAGTCGTAGTTAAAAGCTCTTTCGTGAACAGGTACATTTACACTAGTTATTTACGTATTTGGTATACATAGTTTAAATGAGTAATAAATAGTTGGTAATAAATAAAATAAACGGTACCAGGAACTGGCACATACTTTCTCACAGACATATTTAAATTATTAAACAGATTCACGGTGACTTGTAGGGTGGGCTAGGAGAGGTGATTTTGTATGAAAGTTGTTTTCCCATAAAAATCCATAAAATAACGAAAAACCAACTTTTATCAAAAACGGCTAGAAAGATTTTGATTAAAATTTTACAGTTTATAGTACTTTAGGTCCCTAATAAACTATAAAATTTTAATCAAAATCGTTAGAGCCGTTTTTGAGAAAAGTTGATTTTTCCGTTATTTTAAGGGTTTTTTGGAAAATTACCCTTAAAAATAAAAAAATCACAAAAATTAAAAAAAGCCTGGAGATAACGTGGATTAGTACCTCCATACCAAATTTCATCAAAATCGGACGACTGGTTTAGGCTTTAGGTCTGATAACATCCACACAGACATACAGACACACACACAGACATCACTCCGAAAACCACTTTATTAGGTTCAGTTGGACCCAAAACGGATATTTCCACCAAAAACTCAAACTCGAAAATTTTTACGAATACAATACTTTCTCCATATACTATGTATAGGGGGAGAAAGTAAAAGTATTTTAATATTACTAAAATAAAAATAGTATAAGTTAAAGGATATTATTATTATTATTTTGAATATAAATGTTCAGAAAATAAAAGTAACTGGTGGAGTAGGTATGACATCTACAAGGAAGTTAGGGAATATAACTTGAGTTGTTCTCGACAGTTATTTTAAGACAAGTCTCGGAAATTAAAGAACATATTTTGTCGGTTTTAACCGTTGGCGGAACGAACATCTTCGAACATTCCAAACCAACTCATCGGGCTTGTATTGGAAGATATTGTTCATAAGTGTGATGTAAAGTAAGTGTTAACAAATATATCACATCACAACCAGAGGGCATCTAGCCAACCAACGAACACGAAAAAAAAGGCTAACAACTCACAGACGTAACTCCAAAAATTTACTATCCTTACCCAGTATTAGATTTTTTTGTGGATCTTGTGAGTTGGAAAAAACACATATTAAAAATATAGGCTAAGCATTTTTATTCGATAAAATTATCGTTTTCAATTAATTGAAAGATTCTATATAGATAAAAACTCAAAATTATTGAGATGGAAATTAAAATTAGAATTCGATTATGAAATTAAATTCAAAGAAAGGAGAAACTAACCAAAATGTAGATTCACTTTCAAGGATTCGCTTAAATGTAAATTAGATGAAATTAATATATATTGTTGAAAATGTTGACTCAGATTTGGAAAGACCAAGTATCGAATTGATCGGATCATTTCCCAGAATTTTATGGCGTCGAATCAATGGACCATTTACTCTAATTATGGAGGAAACACTTAGGAAGAAAATTAATTATTCGGACAAACACGTTAATTTCGTAAAAATATAATTATACTTTCCCCAGTTAAAAAAAAGCAAGGAAATGTAAAGATTAAAAAATTGTTCGGAATAATAACTTACAAATAAGATTATAATTATTGCAGAAATATCGGAAAATATTTCGAACAAGATTTAGTAAACTTTGTAAAAGTATATTTCGTACCGAATGTTAAATATAGTCTATATTTTGAAAATTATTTTTACGAAAGATTACAGCACGTAACAACCACAAATGTTAAGCGTTAACAATAAATGCATTTTGTTAAATACAATGACAAATTATTATTAACTGATCCTGATGAAAAGGAAGAAATTGTAAACAACTACCGTATGAGAAAACTAAGTACAGAGATATCACTGAAACTTATATTCACATTAAATATAAGTGATACTATGTACTAAACAAATAGTAGGAATAGTGTTCAGGAGTTTGTCAATAAATGTGAAATATGTTTACAAACAAAATACGAAAGAGTGCAAATAAAAACAGAACCAACGCTTACACCTACGGCTTCAAAGAACTCGGAGATAATAGCTATAGACGCAATGACGTTTGATAAAGCAAAGTTTGTGACGATAGTAGATACGTTCTCTAAACACGTGCAGATGTATAGAATAGCTAGTCACCATGCAACGGAGATAAGGGACAAACTGATAAATAACTTCGTGTCCCGGACATTATTATCTATGAAAACGGTAAGTACAGAATTGAATAGTAAAGTAAATAATTAAGGAACTTATGGAATTGCATAAAATTTTAATTTATTTTATAACTACATAACACCCCAAATCTAATGGACTTTGTGAACGTGATCACTCCGCATTATTTGAACATATCAGATTACTAAACAGTAAACCATAATTTAAAAAAGACGCAATTACAAAGAAAATTAAATATGCTGTATTAGTTGTAGAACAAAAGGTCAATGAACAAATAGAAATTGAGCAATTTATAAATATACTGAAACAGTGGAATTATATTCTATGTAATATAATGTTACAGCCGGTACAAGATATAGAAAATGTTCTAATTTTTTGAAAACTAGAAACGCTACATCCAAGTATAATATCTGTGTAGGAAAAGTTTGAATAAATAAACAAAATTAAGAATGATCATAAAGGAAAATTACCTGTAAACCTACTTTAAATAATATTTAGGAGATTGAAAACTTACTAGAGATAAATTTTAATATTAATTCTATAGAAATAGTATATTTTATTAAGCTTCCTATTATGAACCAATTGATTCAGCATTATATAAACTAACGCATTATATAATATATAAGCATTGCATATATACCTACATTATATGAAACAAATTACATAAGTGTATTCTAATACATAGAGTAAGCTATGTTTTAGTTTATTGAACCATGTCTAATAAAATCGTAATGTTAGGTTTAATAGATAAATGTATTAGCAAGATTCATAATGAACAAATGTGCCAATTTTCCTAAACTTCTCATCATGAACGTATGTGTGAAAACTCAATAATAAACCCTTGCACCACTAATAAATATGTAAACTTGGAAATAGTAAAAACATTATTAACTTTATACCAGAAATTTAACAATATGTGAAAATCTTTTCCGAGAAAGAAGTTTTGAAAGTTTTAAGTGCTAAAGAAATCAATGAAGTGTCCTTAAATGGATTTTTTTTATTGGACATTAATAACAATGACGATTTTGTATCACTCTTGCATTCATCTAGCACTGGTACAGGGCATCCTAGAATACTGGATGTACAGACTTTCTGTTGCAGGTTGCAGGTAGATCAGCAGCTTTCTGTTTCCATCTTCCTTCACAAAATACTAAACAAAATAATTAAAAGCTATTAAAATTTTTTCAATATTTTTCTATAACTCGTAATTAATTTTTAAGTACATTATAAATATATTTCAAAGTACTAGACATATTTGGTACACATTTACAAAAATAACTAACTAAAACTAAAAACTACTTTACCTCAGTAACATGAGAATGTATTGGGGTAACAAGTATTCTATAGCTTCAATTTTCTCTTTGGATATTGCAGACCTTCCTTGTCTATAACACATTCTAATTATTAACTTATTAGACAGAAAATTACACTTATCTTTTCTTGTTGCAAGCCCTTTTTTCGGTCGATCTTTTGCGTTGTTGCTGTAACCTACTGAAATTTTGTTCAGTATTTTCAGCTGTCATCAATATATCGTCAAGGAAAACTACCACACCCGGTAACCTTGTATCGTTTGTTCAATAAGCTTTTGAAAAATTATCGTCTCTGAATGTATATAATACGGCATTTTCGTAGAAGCAAACAATCCTTTATCTGTGTTAATTGTACCAAACTTCTGCGGTTAATCGTCAAGCGCTAGTTGGATATAAGATTTACTTAAATCTATTTTAGAAAACAATTGAACCGTTTACATACAAACAAAAATATACTCTATTATATTTATTGAATAACAATATATTTCTAAAGAAGTGTTTAATGTTACCTTGAAATCACCACAGATACGTTGTTTACCATTTTCCTTTACAAATGGATCTGTATGTGTTCCCCATTTCGAACTTCTTACAGGAATTTATATTTTACCTTCTACTAGTCTGTATACCTCATTTTCTACTTTACTTTTCATTGAAAAGGGTTAAAGATATTGGTTCCAAACATTTTGGTCTAACAATCTAATTAATTAATTTCCGTCTTATATGAACCTAATTTCTCAGTAGACACATCTCAAAACTCTTTACATAATTTATTTACTGAACTTTCATGCTAAGTTTCGTTAAATAACTTAATTTATGAACCACCTCCTTCGGATTTGTCAGACTCGATACTCAAAATATCTTATTTTAAAAACAAATATTTGTATTCCCAAGAACTTAAAAATTACCAATCCATCGGTTAGATTCCTTTGATGTTCGTTTAAAAATAATAAACCTGTATTATTATTTCAAACACAAACCAGTATTGCGCCAAAGCCACACAATTTCCTTGGCTCTAATTTAGTGAAGGGTTACAATCATTAATCAAATATCAAGGATTTATAAACATAATATATTTTATTCAAAATATTCAATTTAACACTGTGTAATAGATATATAGAACCTTAATCTAAATATTATGCTTTATACAAAGGACAAAACTTAATGCAAGTTTGTACTTCACAAATATTAATTCTTTTAAATAACACTCTTAATACATTAACCCTCAACTGAATTAAATAGAAACTGATTCTAACCTAAAGTTAACAGAAAACAATTCCTGCCCCTAACATTCACAATATGTGCATTCACATATTTTATTTTGTCCCGGTGGTTCCGTTCTTACTCGTATAGCTCGTTCGCAGGTCTTCTTTAAGTTGCAACTGTTTTTGATGTAACTATAAGTATTGCACCATAATATTGCACTACCGTTTATCATTACCAATTCAATTCTTCCTCTAACAAAGCTTTCTAAATATGTTTTTAACACGCTTATATTATTTATAAAAAATAACTCTCATCTCATTTCGTAACACAAGGTTTTTAAGTGTTTTTTAACAATTTGTTTAACATGGAAAGCACAAACAAACAGAACAGTTAACATGTAAAATACAAAAATGCAGGTGGTATAACAATACAGGTAAAATCATAATTTCATCTAAGATCTATTAATACTAATATTTATGAAGAGGCTAAAATACAGAGATTATTTAGTATTAGATGTACGAGTAATAATAATACTAAATTTATTTTTAATTTTACTTTATTTGTATTATCAACACATTAATAAAATATCCGAGTTTCTATTATTGAAGATTTCATACTTTTATTCTCTATTATATGTAATATATGACGCATATATATATAGATAATTACCTTATTTTATAAATTATATAAAATCAATTTGGTTTTATAAAGAATACAATATGACGTATCAATTATTAATGGAACTATAATATAATTCAATAACATTTCTTTCTTGTTTATAAACAATGAAGTTTGCCGTGTAGTTCAGTGAGTCACGATCCCAGGTTATTGCACACATCCAAGCTTTACTCTCCCCAACCATTATTTGTCATGCTTTACATTATTCTTAAAATATTGCTCTTCATTTCATTAAGTACCTTCTAAAAAACAAGAATAATCTAGTAAATAAATCACAACACGAAAACAATAAATAAAATCCTAGGCTGTTCTAAACAAATACACTTTTTCTATGATAAAATTCTTATGCAACTCATAACAATTGTTCATTTGCACAACCTACAGAAAGAAAAATAGTAAACCAATTATTATATGTTAAATTCGCGCAAAAAAAAATAAATATTGAAGAAATTGACGGAAAAAAATTTACTTTTCAATAAAATTATACATTCTACTTTTTCGGGGGTTTTAATATAGTTTATGTATTACTAATAACATAAAACATATATTTTTTTAATCGACACGGTTCGTATAAGTTTGCTCATTGGGGAGAAATTCTAAAAGGTTTTTGAAAATAGTTATTTTAAATATATAATTAATTATTTTACTAAACAATAAAATAAACTTTCTCCAATAATTATTTACAATCAAATACAATTAATTTAACTGCTACGAAATACCGAACAATCCATTCTACTATTTGATGGTTGGAGTGTGAAAAAATATCTAAGCTAAATAAAAAATAAAATACAATTTAAATTAATGCAACATAACTAGTCTAACTTATACTTAACTATAGTAATATTATGCTGTGGTTAGCAAAGTTGTTTATAAATAATAAACAATATAAAAATACATACATTTATTTTGTAATATCATACACGTATAATTTTATAAAATACAATACATAATGTGAACAGATAAAAGAACATTAATCCGAACTTAACGAAAGCACAAAACATTTACTACAACAGATTCTTGAACAGTACATCGAATTTAGATAAAATAAAACCTGAACACAAAATCTCACAATAAATACGTTTACTAACCTCAAACGCGTTTCAACGACAATGTCGCCATCCTCAGTGATGCA
>JAGFPH010007189.1:13111-23781 GCA_018207615.1 Philaenus spumarius | reverse complement strand
AGTTATAGTTTGGTTACTGTGGCCCATGCATCACTGAGGATGGCGACATTGTCGTTGAAACGCGTTTGAGGTTAGTAAACGTATTTAGTGTGAGATTTTGTGTTCAGGTTTTATTTGATCTAAGTTACTTTCTCACAAGTCAAGCTCATTAGTTATTTAGTACATCGAATGACCAAATCCAACAATTCACTAGTGACATGTAATTCTTTAATACTAATAAATGAGATCACAATTTAAAGTATTTTTGTTTGACATCCTAAATAGCAATTATTTATTATATTACTGATGTGGATAAGCAGTAAGGAATAGATTCTAGTACGTTAATCAATAGATCTAATCACCAAACACAGGTAGCGTTGGTCTAAATCTAGATTCAAGATATCTATTTATTTGAGCTATAAACTGATAATCCCGTCTTCATTATTTTAAATAAAATTAAACAATTTCGTGCAATTTCCGAGTAATTCTAAGCTAACGCGACAAATATCTGAATGATCCAGTAATGACGGGAATATCTGGGATTGCTGCAAACATCTAGAATAGACGTGAACACTATAATTGTAGACACCAATAATACTAGGCCTACTATATTTTATTTTATGTTTAATGAAATTAATTATATTTAACACGTTCAATGCTATGCCAATTTCGTATTTCCTATAGGTAATAGGAGCTGACCTTTTATTTTTTATATTTATAGAATAAATGAGTAGAAATTACTTTTTTTTAACCTTCTTCGAAATAATAAATAATATTTTAAAGCGGACGCACATGTGCGTCCGTATTACATAGGCCTAAAATTGGTATGCGAAGCACGCAATGCTCTGTGTATTGAAAATTCTCCCATACGGGTATTGTCGTGCGAATCACGCAATGAATTGTGTATTGAAAATACTCCCAATACCGGCGTTGGCGTGTACCGTGCGTTGACCGCTTCTCATAGTGTTCAGTGTAAGCTCACATGTGAGTCCGTGAACAGCAGGGAACGTGTTAAACTATAAACTACTTGTTATTAATTGTATGCACATTTTATATTTCAGGACGAAGCGAGAGCCTCTTTGGGATCATTTTTCGCTTTCTTCTTATCGCCGGGTTTCCTGTTGAACTACGCAGTAGGTCCTTACGTCTCTTACACTGTACTACTCATAGTGTCTATAATACCTCCCATTCTGTACCTTATCGCTATAAACTTCATGCCAGAGACGCCGTACTATCTTGTACAAAGAGGACATTATGAAGATGCCCTTGAAAGTCTAACTTGGTTTAGACAAGGGAAAGCAACTTCTGAGATAAAGGAAGAATTGAATTCAATAAAGGTCAGTCAATGCAGTTCAAAATATCATTTAAAATATAAAATTAAAAAGTGTCATTTGGAATAATACAAATGTTGTTTTAAATAAACTGAGAATAATCACATATTAAATTGATTTAGATTAGTAAAGTTATGTACGTTTCGAAAATCGTTTGTTTATTTCATTTATCATCTTTGCTTTATGTCAGCTGTATTACTAAAGAAGGTGGTTAGATATTACAACGGAAGCAAGTTAGGCGAACAAATAAAAGATTGTTCGACGAAGTTCTGTATTCACAATAAATTTATCTCTCCAAATTCAAGCACAATGATACAATATTTAATTGCTTTTAAAGTGATGGTTTAAGTACTATTTTAAGAGCTTATCTTATCTTGAGTATAATGTTATAATGGAATTAGTGCTAAATGTTGCTTATAGAGATACAAATTATTTCTTTTTAGATCTTTTAGATGCTTTCAAAACGAACCGAATCAATATTCAATGATACTATTTGTCACAATAAACACATGATTGTATTCATAGAGCGTATACTTATATTTGTTTACGTAGCTTGTCCTACAGGAGGATTTTAACAATACAGTATGTCTATGCATGGTAGAAAGGAAGTATAGTGCTAAACAACAACAAAATCATGGAAAAAGTAGACCTTATTAGGAGCAAGAAACTCATAATGTGGTATACCATAAATTTGTCACAATAGAAAATACGGAGATTTTTAACATTTTAAACAAAATATGTGTAAAAAAAAGACAAGGTATATATTAAATTTCTTAAATCTGAAGGACTTTCCTAATTACATTTTCTTATAATTGGAATGCTCGTAAGACATCTCTAAAATAGAAAAATTTGAAAAGTCGATTCCGTCATTGTTAATGATCGTTAATTTGAGGGCTTGGAAGAGAAACTTGTAAAAATTACTCGATGTCAAAAGCTAATATTTCTCCATCTAGTTTCGTATAATTTTCAGCAGCCCCAATATTCCAGGTGTGTTGAAAGTCCCCTCTCCCCTATTATATTTTTTTATTAATGGAAATAAACAGATTTGCTTTGGGGATTGTTTACATAAACGAAAATGGAGTTTTTGGTGTATCGTAAATTTAAAAATATGGGTATTTTGGGGGTAAGTCGACAATTTTAAATAAGAACCCCTATTGAGTGATACCTTATTTCAAAGGTCTTGATAAAAGAAGAAGATTGGCGCAAATCGGAGGTCTGTATGTGGCCTTTATCCAACATAATGGCCAATCAAAGTTATAACTTTTCCCCATTTAAATAACATAAACATGTTAAAGATGGTACATATGTTATTTTTTATAAGGGTTTCATCCATTCGGTAACTCAAACACTCATATTGGGGAAAAGTTATAGCTTTGATTTGCCATTATGTTGGATAGAGTCAACATACAGACCTCCGGTTTGTGCCAATCTTCTTCTTTTATAAAGACCTTTGAAATAAGATGTCACTCAATAGGGGTTTTAATTTAAAATTTTCGACTTACCCCCAAAATACTCCATTTTTGGGGTAGGGTTTGAAATTTACGATACACCAAATCACTCCATTTTTATTCATGTTAACAATCCCCAAAGCAAATCTGTTTATTTCCATTAGTAAAATAAACGGTATCAGTTAACTGACACAAACTTTCACCCAACTTACTGTAGTCAAAATAATATTGTTTTTAATCATTTTTATTTACTACTTTTTAGAACAAAACAAAAAAAAAATATTCTACCTACGTCAATCGTATAAAAAAACTATTGTCCCAGGCGGGATTCGATCGCGTGACCTTTGAATTACTGGCCGTGCTCGCTACCGTGGTGCTACCCCGTGCGGCCGCTGCCGCGAAGCTAGATTGACAACACAAACTTGTTTATTTTTAAACATTTCCCCATAATTATAAAACGCCGAAGTTTTGATACAAGCGGGTGGTGTCATTTTGTTTGGCATCTTAAGCACTATAAATACTGAAAAATTGATCTAAATCGTTAGAGCCGTTTTTGAGAAATTTGCATTTTTGTCGTTTTTTATGGGTTTTAAGGATTAAATTACCCTTAAAATTTAAAAATTCCAAAAAATGAAAAAAACGCCTGGAGATATTAGGGTTTAGTACCTACATACCAAATTTCATGAAAATCGGACCAATAGTGTCCTCTCTGGTCGTGTATACATACAGACAGACCGACAGACAGACACCACTCTAAAAACACTTTTTTGGGTTCAGGGAGCCCCAAAACAAAAAATTCCACTAAAAATATTTTTGGGTTCAGGGAGCACCAACACAGATAATTGCACTAAACAATTTTTTGGGGTTCTGGGAGCACCAAAACAGATAATTCAACTGAAAATTCAAATTCGAACATTTTTACGAAAACAATACTTTCTCCATATACTACGTATATTGTTTAGAAAGTAAAAAGTAATAAGGGGGAGGGGGACTTTTAAGACACCCGGTATAAACACAGAATGTGATCAACACGTGCAATTTGAAACTCTGAAAGTAAAACTACAATTTGTCAACAACACAAGTTATTGTTTTGAGAACTAATCAAAATCAATTAATTATAACAGCTTTAAAAAGTTGGTCTTTGCACTTATGATAAGCCCTTTTTCGTTTGAAGTATTGCATTTCGTCTGCGACACACTAGATATAGTTGCGAAGAATCCTAGATCTCCAGCAAAGTGAATTGAATAACCGTAATAATTTCTTTAATTTTCCAAATTATTTCAATAATTATGTTTTTGAGTAGTATTAAAACAATAATGAACATTGATAACAAATACTACCTAATTGCTTTGAAAAAGAGGTGTTTTGGAGAAACAACTAATATTTTTTTTTATGTGAGTGTATTTTAAGCAAATTATATTCTTTAAATGTTTTACTTCTCAAATTACATTATTATCATTAGGCTCAATAATACATTCCAAATTGTTGTAGCTACGTTAAGTAACCACATTGCTGTTGGGTAATAAAAAAAGCAAATAATCAGCTTTCTGAATAAATATAACTTCTTCAACGTTGTGTTTTCATATTAACTAGCCTATAACTTTTATTATTAGGTTGAATTTAAGTAGTTATTGTGTTTAATTATGTGTATAATAGTTACAACAAGTCACATACAAAATCGATCGATGATTTGTCGTTTTAAACTCCAATACTTGTTTTTAAACATAACTAGGTCGTGTTTAGTATTGGTTTTCATTGTACTTTATATTTTAAAAGTCATTAAAGTAAGGCATTCTGTAGCTAATGAACTGAACAGGCGTTCCAAGTGCTTTATTAGTTAGTGTACACAAGTAGCCTGAGGTTTAGAGCTCTTAGAGCTCAACTTAAAGGGAGTTTAGTTCGAAATATTTCCGTTTGTCAACGTTCTACAACAATCATCGTTTGATCTACGGTATCAGGCATACGGTTGGTTGTACGACTGGTAGACGATGCAATTTAGTAAAATTGATTTCAAACATTGTCATAAAATATTCTGAACACGATAAAGATATTTGCTCCAAATTACAACAGTTTTATTTCATAGCATAGCTAAATTTTGCTCATATCTTGAACTACAACATCCAACATACAACATACAACAAGTTGAGGCCTACATTATTAACTAAATTACAAGTGAAAAAACATGGACCAAGACCGGGATTTGAACCCAGGACCTTTGCCTGTGAGATAACCAAACCATACAAGTGAGATAACATCGACCAATATCAGGGATCATGATAGCTTAGTGGTAGAGTGTTGCCCCGGAAAGGCAAAGGTCCTTGGTTCAAATCCCGGTCTTGGTCCATGTTTTTTCACTTGTAATTTAGTTAATTTAACCCTTGCTGAGGAAGCGTGTAAGCAGGTAATTTATTACAAATTAAAAATAATAATACTACATTATTAGTTAGTTCATTTATATTCGTTTACTTTAAGAGATGTTTGAATACCAAGACAACATTTAAAAATAAAAGTGCAACATCTTTGTACGTAGAATTATTTAATTTCTCTTACACCAAAATATCTCGTAGACTGTTAGTTGTCAAACTTAATGAATAACTTATTTGTGTTATTATATTGTTTAAAATTTGTATTATTTTATGAATTATTTAGGGTTTTAACCGCATTATCTCCAAGTTTTGACATCTTTGTAATAATTTATAACCTAATTAAACCTTTGTCTACGGCAAAGTGTTTGTTAATGAAATATATTGTAATGATGTATGATTATATAATATTTAAAGCAATAAATTTATTTTACTCATATTTTACTGCCTTACAAATTTATAATACTGTAATTGCATTTAGCTTTAAGTGTAAGTACATTATTTACACATAAGTTTTAATATGTTTGTGTAATCAAATAAAATGTAAATCCTAAAAAGAAAATTAATTAATTAGGAAGCATTGGAAGAATCAATGCGTCAGTCTGGAACTATAAAAGACCTACTGGCCACCAGAGGAAACAGAATGGGCCTCCTTCTATCTTGCAGTTTAGCCGGCTTCCAGCAGCTCAGCGGCATCAACGTTGTGTTGTTCTATGGAGAAACCGTTTTCAGACTGTCTGGATCGAAAATCTCTTCCAGTATATCAACAATAATAATCGGTGTCATCTTGTTGGTCTCGTCAGCTGTTTCACCGCCGTTCACCAGGCTGTTTGGTATCAAGAAATGTTTAATCATATCTGCCATAGGGATGGGTATCTTTCAGGTAATGTACTTTCACGTTTAGTATTGTTTTACCATTATTACAGTTTCTTGTTGACGAGTTTTGTATCTTCCATGAGCCATACTTAATTCTGTTTGAATTTAGTATATTCTTTCAAATAAAATTTCAAAGTAAGATATCTCTATGTTTGACAATTTATAAAATATTTTTTACTTATGATGATATTCTGACATAACTCCGCACTATATATTTTTAATATTTTACATACTGGGTGACTTTTATATTGATACATGGTATATAGTCTATCCGCTCGGCCGTGATACCTGACTTCTCGGAACTCAACGCCCCCTCCCTACCCGCTCGCCGGGCCTGCTGGTGGTAAACTAGTGGAGGGGGCGTTGAAGTCAGGTATCACGGCCGAGCGGATAGACTATAATGCAGGGTTTTCTAACGTGTTGAGTCCCACAGTTAGCTAGAGAACTAAATGTTACCTCGTAATTCATGTTACAAATTAGACAATACAATAACATATTATACACGTGCTCCAAATAAATAGATTTATAATTATTAGTTCTTCGATAAAAACCAAAGAATTATATGTGCAAAAAAAATATTATTATGGGTTAAACCATTAGCTTTCGGAACTTATAGTACGTTGTTCATGTTTTATGAATACACTAAGGCAAAGATTGGCACATTATAGTGTATTTATTAACATGACATCCTTAACAAATATTTGTTAATGGTTGTAGTCCAGTCAGATGGGGAGGGGTTGCCCCGTTGGTGTAGAAATTATTTTGAAATATGTTGTTTTACTTGTGACCCTGATACAAACTAAAATTGTCCTACTTCGAAAGGGTAGTCCCTAGCCGTTAACTTAAATTAAAAGTGCAGACAAAAATGTTTCGTTATATTGTATTTATTTACATTTTTAGCAGAGGTAAAATCAAGTAGGCCCTATCATATTTTAAGACTGGCAAGTCAATCTTGGTATAGGCGGAGCCAGTCTGATCATACTTATCTCTTATTCTTGGCGCCACTTACTAAAATTAATGCAAATACTCTCATTAATAACCGGATTATTTTTTATTTAACAAATAAATTATATTTACAGTTATTAACATACACTAATTTGATCTTAATGGTTAAATCAAAACAACAACTAAGTTTAAATTGGGTCTGTGTGTTGAATTTTTTTTTAAAGACGCTAAGGTTTATATATACATGTTATAATAATACTTTTGTAAACACCTAAGTTCCTGTAAAGGATTTCGTTTATGCTACACAAAATTGATTGCATTTTGAATTAGATTATAATTATTACAATTTTTGTGTTATAAAATTTGATAAAACCAGTATTTAGCACAAACTATATAGACTATTATTATTACTGTGTAATTTTAAGAGGATTTGTTATTATACATCCCAACGAAACAAAGTTAAACAAATTATCAACTGATTTAAATTTTCCCTAACTCTTAAACCTATTAACATATTTTTAATAGTTTTAAATGTATGTTTCTATATTTATATTATTAAAATAAAACAGTATGTTTTTTTATTGGAAAATCAGTATTTATTAATATATTTGTTACAGGCAATGTTGGCGATCTTCTTTTTACTTCACAATCTGAATTACGACCTCAGTAACTTTGATTGGGTCCCTGTTTTGAGTTTGGTTTGTTACATATCAACGTATGCACTTGGTAAGTGGTTATTTACATATATCACAAAGGAATAGAAATGACCAAAGTATTTATATCAACGTAAGCAGTATTGTCTTAGTTTCTAAAATAAGTATAATTAATTTCTAACTACCAATTATATTTCTTTATTATTAGAAGCAATCAACGAATTAAGTAAATAATGAAGTACACTATACTATCTTCAATGAAACAATATTTTCATGTTTATCTATTTGTTTAAATTACAATACGTTCCTTAACAATTAAATTAACTACTTCTGTAAAATTTAAAACATATTTTTATCCAAAAGAGATAATTTAAAGAAAATATTAATTTATACAATCTAGCAGATATTAAATCACAACATAAAGTGTCATCTATATATATAAAAGCCAAATCCACTGACTCACTGATCACGATTTCTCAAAAACTACTGAACGGATTTGAACGAAATTTGGTATATAGCTTCCTCTAGAGCCATAGGTGCTCACTAAGAAAGGTTTTCAAAAAGATCGCAATTTTAGGGGAGGTTTAGGAGGGGGGGGTGGTCAAAGTTACTAAAAAACCACCGAACGGATTGGAATTAAATTTGGTATGTTGCTTCATCTAAGGCCCTAGATGCTCGCTAAGAAAGGGTTTAATAAAATTCGAAATTTTGGGGAGGGTGGGGGGGGGGGGGGGTCAAATTTACTAAAATACTCATTAGAAATACATAGTGTAATATATTTATTGATATAATATATTTTTTGTTAATATACATTTAACTTTGATTTGTCTATGCGTGCAAAGCCGGATCGGGCAGCTAGTACTTTATATAAGACTAGAGGGAGGATAAGGCGCGCGTGCTTCGTACTCTAACCCCTGTGATCACTCCCTCGCACAACTGTGAGTCTATTGTAAATAAAGGCAGACATTGTATATATTGTTTTCTTTAAATTGCAATGCATATATATTATACACAGTTTTTGTGTGTCAATTCAGCAGATGGTATTTCTTTATTTAGTTTATCAATAAACAATTTAAATTATTCATAGGATAACATTTGAACCACAGAATATTAAAACAAATGGCCTACGTCGATTACTCAAAGGCGTTTCAACGACAATGTCTTTAACTACATAGTGGTTTACGAACTGCAATAGTCAAACTATATATAAATACTTAGTATAAGACTACTGCAGTTATATTTTAACTTGTATGAGACTGAAGTTGACGATGTTGTCGTTAAAACGTAATGAACGGCGTAACGTTTGAGTTATGAACGTATTTGTGAGAGATTCTGTGTTACATTTTAATTCTATCAATTATATCTTCTTACAAGTTTAGCTAAATATTTATTTGTTTTAAGCTATTATTAGATCATTTATTTCAATCACACGTTGTGGCTTTTTGAAGTTATACTTCTTTGTGCCCGTTGTAATCAGGATGGCGTGTCGGCCGAGAAATCGCGTCACGCGTTAAAGTCTATCCGCTCGGCCGTGATACCTGCTTCTCGGAACTCAACGCCCCCTCCACTAGTTTGCCACCGGCAGGCCCGGCGAGCGGGTAGGGAGGGGGCGTTGAGTTCCGAGAAGTCAGCTATCACGGCCGAACGGATAGACTATAGGCGTAAAATCCGTAAAGTGCCTTTTTATACCTTTTCTCTACAAGAGATACCCTCAAGAGTCTTGGTGGGTGAGTGGTTAACGCACTCGACTTCCACGCTAGAATCCCTGGTTCGATCCCCGGCTGGGAATTAATTTTTTTTTAATTTTAGGAAAGTATACGAATATACGAATGGCCAAAGAAGTATAACTTCCACCGTCTGGTCCAACGCAGACCCAATTTTTATTACTAGGTTCAAATACAGTAATTGCAGTTGAAATAGTGTGATCTCAAACTTAACAATTCTATATTATACCTAATACGATATATTAGAGCAAATATAATATTTAGTAAAGCTTAGTAAATATATGCAAAATGAGTAATATAAATCTGTAGCTCTCTAAATATAATAAGCTTACTTTTATTTAAAGGAGACTAATAATTTGAAGGGCTGAGAAGCCAAGGGGTACAAGTGATATTTTTTGAATAATGGAGTTAAGTGCAGAAACTGGCTCTTCAACACTTTAAATTGTTTGTGGCATGGAATGTAATTAATTGTAAGTCTATCATGTGCTGAGAACTAGTGGCGAAAAAAAACTACTTCGTGGAAGAGCTGTTTAGCTTAGAAGCAAAGGGATACGTGTGATGCAAGTCGCTTTACTTTACATAAGTAATTTACTTGTAACCTATGTTTTATTACATAACTTCTAATTCCTGTTAACACGTTAACCGCCAATTTTTTTTCTTCAAAAATTATAAGAAAGTATACGAATGTACGAACATACGAATGGCCAAAGAAGTATAACTTCCACCGTCTGGTCCGACGCAGACCCATTTTTTTTGCTTACGTTAGTTAAGCTTGTTTTAAAATGGCTGTAATTAAAAAAATATATATTCATTTAAAGTTATTATACAAATTATATCTGCTAGGATCCATGAAATAAGTTTGAGTACAATTTTCTGCCAATCCTAACGTAACACTTTTTTGACGCGTTTCGGAATTCCTCCATTATCGATACCTATTTCAGTACTGGATTCATCCGTTATGGAATCGTCTAGATATAGTTAGCCACGCCTCTCCTCCTACTACCGGTGCTGCTGCTTATGTAATATGTTATGTAATCTGTTATGTAATCTGTTATGCAATCTGTTATGCAACACGTTATGTAACATGTTATGTAATAAATCTTTTTTTTTTCAACAATTTTAGAGTTTGGAAAGTTATTTCTGATTGACTGTTAATTTGTTCATTAATAATATTTTCTCCGTTCATTTTTAGTTTGAAAATTTTCATGTTTTCCATTATATTTAACCGTCTTCCTTTGTTACTTTGGTGTAAGAGCTTCATTGATTCTTTCATTTCGTATGGCATATGACCCTCATTTAATAAGTGTGTTTCGTAATTTGAATCTCTTTTTTCATATTTATAAGATCTAAT
>JAGFPH010007189.1:0-12059 GCA_018207615.1 Philaenus spumarius | reverse complement strand
ACTTACTCTAACGGTTTTGTTTTTACAGTGCTGAGAAATACTGACAAGTAGGAAATTCAAAAATCGATTTTCTAACGCTCCCAAGGAAATGGCACTTCTAACGAGTTTTCACACAAAACGTCATATTTTTGGGCAAAGGATATATTAATAAATTACTATTCAAACTAGGCCTAGTTTAGTTAGAAATCTTGTAGTAGGAACATAAAAACTTTTGTTTTCAAAATAAGAAATTTGAAATTGATAAATATTTGTATACAGTTCTTTTAAGAACTAAATTACGAAACTTTCGTACATTTTTTTTGAAAAAAATACAAAAAATGTATACTATTTTTTATGTAGGCCTAAAGTTGAACTTTTACCTTTCGTAACTGAACATTATGTGTTTCTTGAGCTAATAACTTTGTAAATTTTACATCTATCATTTTTTACTGGTATATATAAATTTTTCGAACCTCTCTCTACTAAAAAGATATGGAACACTTTTGGATTGGGGTTCATTTACTATTTTTGGAGAATTTTTGAAAAAAATGCTTGCAAACTCCAAAATTATAAATTTTTGTTAAGAAACATTAACTTACTTGTACTGGATAGAGCAGCAGCTACTTCAGTGCACATCTTGCCTACCACTCCTCTGTTCCTGTGATTTATATGTTTCGATTCCCAAATCGGGTTTTTTGAAAACACCTCATTAGTTAATAACTCACCATCCATCTCGGCTACTGAACACACACTGCTATCGTGCTATCGCTTCTAGTGGCTTCAAAAAAACAAACTGATTTGTTTCATAGGTTGTCGCGCCTCTTCGCGTCGCGTCGCGTCGCATCGCGTCGCGCCCTGTGTGTTTTATGCCATATGTTAATGCGTGTTTGATAGTATCGCGTTACGTCGCGTCGCGTTACGTCGCGTCGCGTCGCGTCGCATCGCATCGCTGCCTGTGTATTTGTACCCTTAAAGAACATACGAAGTAGATGTAGATCGCCGACCGACCAGTTTTGACATTGTAGTAGTTCGAATTGGACAGAACGGTCTTGACATGTACGATGCTAATGATGCAAAGCGCATAGCTTAGATCTGATCGTAGATAAATAGGTATCGATCGATTAATCGATAATGCGGTGCTATGATACTAAACACACACAGACAGCTGTTCAACGCCTTCGTGAGTAGACCTATTTCCCAAATTGTTGGTTGAAACCCTAAAACATAGGCCTATAAACTTAATTTTGGAAATTTGCTCAACTCACGTCAGCGGTTCAGCTGCGTAGTCGAATTATTATTGATCGATTTTATTTTATTGTTTCTGCCATAAAACATTATAATTCCAATAAAAGATATCATTTAAACGACCGCCATTTGAAATTGTTGGTTTTCAAAATGTAGTTTTTTGTAGTTATGCCTTTACATTAAAAAAACTCCATACAAATTTAAACTTAAAACAATCCATTTTATAGATATAAATTATCTCTTCACTGTGTATTTAAAATAGATATTTCAAGTTTTGAACTAATATACTAAAAAACTAATAAGCCGATAATCCACTCAACGAGAGTGATAATGTGTGAAATATTTAAATAGAGGTCAATCCAACTGACACTTAAGTGATAACGTATCGTTGAAAATAGTTATTAATCCAGTTTCAGTATTCAATCAGAACACATGTTTATTTTAAGTGTCATGAAAACTAAAGTGGTTTAGTTGGTAATGTGCTGTTCCGTACATCAAAACATGTGAGAGTGCCTAATTGTATCTATGCAATAAACTATAGACTTTAAACTTGTGTTTGTGCTATTAAGTACGTTTACAATGGCTTCTGACATAAACAGATTTCACCTTTATCTAGCTGTATGCACGGGTAAGTATTGCTTCTATGTTTTATATAATTTATAGCCTTAGTGTTAATGAGTTAAATAAGATAGTGTGGATGAGATTCACGATAATAATTTATATTGGTTTAAAATTAATTATAGTTTATATAAACCTAAAAAGGCCATGAAAATACAGAATTAGTAGTACTGTATTAATTAATGACGTGTACTAATTAAGTACTGTGTTCATTAATTATTATTATTAAATTTTGAACCACTTTTTTACAAAAAAAAAAAGTAAATTTATAATATTTTAAAAACGTGAAAGTTTATTCTAATATATATCATGCCTATTTAATCAGAGAAAATTACAAAGAGAATTGTAATGTGTTACTTTAGAAAATGCTTTAAAATTTATGCTATTTAACCTAAACTTTTAGGATTTAATAATTTTAAAAGCGGACAAGTGCAATACAATAAACATTCTCAGCGTTTTGAAAATTAATTTAAAAGATCTCGCTTAGCTATATGTGACTTATTTAATCACGCTTTAATCAATGTAAAATTTAAAAAAAAACGCTACCAGATATAGGCTACCCAGTAGCCTGAATACATAACCATTTTCATGTAAATATTTAAATTTTGATTTTGATATTTTTAAAAAGCTTTAGCTTCTTGGTTGCAGTTGATACAAAATTTCAGTGATGTTTAATCACAGTAAAAGTTTTCAGATTATTGGAGTAAAACTGGAAAATTAAGGCCAACACAATAGTTGTTTTGTGCAAATTAATACTGTTTTGCTGATCTAATAAAACATCCAATTTAAAGTATCTTTTAGTTATTGCTTTCACTCCGTGTCAAGAAGATAAAACTTATCTAAATTTCAAATCTACAAATAAAAATTTCAAGTAAAATTTCCTCGAAAATTGTTGGGGTTATAAAAAATAAGCTAAAAATAAAAAGAAACTCACAATAAATTATGTATAACATTTTTAAACTTAATACAAAATAAAGATAGGATTTGTAAATAGAAATTTTAAAGTAGGTCTCCTTATTGGAAAAATAAATTAAGTTTTCAAAATTTTAAATCCAGAAAATTAGGCAAAACAAGACAATACTTTAGAAGTTATGTCAAACAAGTGTTAGTTTTGTTAGAAGCCGAGGAATCCTTCTTTGTCCAGATATTTCAACACCCAGTAAAAAAAAACACTAGTAAAATGAAAGAAATTTACGTTCTTTCATTACTTCTTTTGAATCTTAGGCTTACATTAAATTAATAATCTCTAACAAAATGTATGATTAAAATGTGTGTAACACCTCTTTACTATTATAATAATGTAAATATTTCATTTGTAAATTTAGCAGTTTTTTCAAGTGCATTGAAAATTATTTTGATATTTTCCAATGGCAGAAGACGTACTGAACTAATTCATCTAATCTCTGACATAACAATAGAGCTTAGATGGAAATCTGTACAGAAAAGAACATGGTCTCTCTTGAAAATTCCTTAAAATTTGTACACTTATGGGATTTGTAGATCCTAATACAATCAAATTGTCAGCAAGGCAGTTGTGACCGGTGTTAAGTCTGAATGGTCTCTAGTACAGTCAAATTAGACTTAAACTGGAGAATAAAAAAAAAACAAAAAACAAAAAAAAAAAAACAAAGTCTGATTGATGGAAGTTGTTCACTACCCTTTGCTCTAAATGTGATAAAAATTCTCCACCGAAATAGCTTCGGGTTTGGGGGTGGGATTAGGGAAGGTGTAAAAATTGTATGCTTTCTGGGTTTTTTGTAAATATCGCGTAAACCCTTCACTTTAGAGCTTAGTTTGTTCTATAACTTTTTAAAGCACGTTAAATTTTATACAAAAATGGTTCTTTTACGTTTTTATGATACGATCAATAGTTTTTGAGATATGAGGAGGGTAAAGTATGATATTTCTGTAGGTATGGTTTAAAACATGTTTAAATTAATAATATTTCGACGATTTACCGTATATAATTAACATTACGGGGATATGTTTTGATAATGCAGTTCAGCAGACATGTGGTTGAGAGTTTGATTTACTCTTCAATCTAAATGTGGTCAAATAAAAGGTCTCCACCAAAATAGCGTCGGGTTTGGGGGTGGGTTGGGGTGGACGGTGTACTGTAAATACTGTTTTTTTTCGATTGGTTTTTTGTGCAAAATCCCGTAAATCCTGTATTTTAGATCTTGGTTTGTTCAATAACTTTTTAGGATACGTTAAATTGTCTACAATTAATTATGGTTCTATACGTGTTTTTATTATGGGAGGGGTACACCACACAAACCCCCTCTCATGGGTATAGTGGGACAGGAACTCGAGGGACTGACGTTCCCACACAACTTTTTTCAAATTTGTATTTTATTTGCTCGCAAGTTTACTTATTAGTTGTATTTAATAATAATCACATAAATCACCTTTGAATACGTACCGACTGTAAAAGAGCTGGTAATAGTTGAACGTAGAGGGGGAGCAGATTTGGCCTTGGTTGAAATCAACCGACTGTTGTTTACGTTTTAGTAGTTTATTAGTTTAAGTGGCATACAGATTTTTTTAAAGATACAAGTGTACTCTTTATATTTAACTGGTTATTACCATGGCGTAGATGCAAAATACATTAATGTCCTCTTTTAATAAAAATAAAAGTGGGACCTCGGAATCAGACTAATGATTCGGTACCTTCATAAAGTGAACCATGTAGTATACTGTATACTGACATCAACCTAACTGTGAATGCCATAAATGATCAGCCTAATGTAAGTAAAATCCAATGTTCATTTATGTGCGCTGACAACAATATTGAATTAAACGTTGAACCGGACAGTATATAGGCCCAACGAATTGGCCCTCTATAAGGAGGAGGGAAAAGTAGGTTCGAAAGAAAAAATTGTTTCCTTGGCTCGATAACCGAAATGATAAATAAGGCTGTACGGTATGCATGGAAGTTTCCCATCACGGTGCTTTTAAAAAGGAGTGCACAAAGATTTTAAGAGAGTGGTGTTCTATTGCTGTTCCTTACCGACTTACTTCTTTGAGAAAAAAATATTTTTACACAAACAATCATCAAGTCACGAAGTAGGAGTGACCATAACTGCAAATTCGAAATCAGAATCGATTGAAACCGTGTATGGTATCATCAAACCTTCTCACCTGAAATTGAATACGAAAATCTTTAGGTCACCATACTACACAACGAAAAATGAAAAGTAATTTCGGATCATATTTAGCTAAAGCTAAATGGCGTGATATGGGTGTTGGTTTGCACGGCAGATTTAGTGCCACAGAAATTATAAATCATGTTTCAGAAGAAATGAAAGCACAAATTCGCAATCAAATTGTCTAATCTACAAGTTTGGAAGCTTTGATTATTTTTATATTAAATGTGAGACTAGTAAGGGAGCTTTGACCAAACTCCTTATTTTTTAACTTGTTAGAACTTCCAAACAACCGATTGCTAAAAACCTCAAACAAATTTAATTTCCTTGGTGAGGCCCATTTTTTTATTAAAGGTGTTTTAGGCCTTTGAATTCAAAACAAATTAATTATTAATGGAAGCACAATACTAGTTATTATTCTTTTAGATTTATAATTAAATAATCTTTCAAACGATATGCCACACAACGATATTTGGAAGTATTTAAAAATTTGGAGTTACAGCCATTTTGATTTTTCTAAATTGATTTCGAGCGGTTCAACCAAATACAGTTGTGTGGTATATCGTTTGAAAGCTCTTTAAATTCTGAATCCAAAATGACTAATAATTAGTATTAAAAAAATATTACAGCAAAATCGGAAAACACAATTTTTTATCGGTTAAAGATATGGATGTGGAAATTTCACAACTATTGAAATTCTACTTCGAAATAATGTATCACATTTAAGTTACATTTAAAATGGCGGATCCAAGATGGCGGACAATTTTTTTAACCAAGCCGAAATGTAGAATCTTATCATCTGTGTCCATGATTAAAATTTCAAATTTGTATCTTTATTCGTTTTAAAATTATTTAGGGGCTCCGGGACTTTTTCAACACTATGTATATTTAAATTAATTTTAAACTACCCTTGTTTGATATTCATTGTGTATATTGTTGAATAAGAAAATCCAAATATAATATTAATTTAATAATAAACTCTATCGAATGAAATGGAATACATTTTCATTAATTAAATTTTCGTTTGTTATTCTTTCTAAACTTTTAATTAGTTTTTCAAATGTACAATCAACCACAAATCCTACTCATTCAGTTGGAAATATCCAATATACGTTTTTGTATTTGAAAATTGAATTTGGGGTAATATTATTTCAATACATTCATTGCAAAATGTAACATAAAAATGTATATGTAAATATATACCTAGGCCTATTTATTAAATTAATACATTTAATTGCTTTATAAACAACAATGTCCAACTTTAAAGCACAACTTTGAAATTGTACTAGTTTTATTTAAATTGTAGTAATCGTAACTTATCTTAGAATTAGTTTTAAAATTAATGATCAAAATTTTTCTTGGAAACCTTCACTTTACATAGATATATAACAATGTATTGTAAATTTGTTGTTTTACCAGTAGTTTCAAGTACAAAGTAAAAAACTAACTTTCCCGTTTGTTATGTTCGCACTTGCTGTATTTATGTACAGGTGCATGTATATATTGAGAGAAAAACAACCGACGTCTTGAATAAGTTTTTTTTTCGTTTTCCCAAAATCTTACGATTTTTAGTCATTTTATCAGAAACCGTAAAACATATCTCAACCAAATGTTTGTGGTAGTTGCAGGAGGCAAACATTTAGTTCCTTGACAAGAATTTAGTAACATCTGGAGTAATACATCATGTTTAAAACTAGAATACATATTTTTTGCTTAAAGGTCCCTTTTACGTAACATTTATTAAATACAAAAAATGTGCAAATTGTATTGTTGAACTTAAATTTATCGTGGAAATTAGGTCCACAAAAAACGATAATGTAAGTATTAAAACAAATAAATATCTTGATATTAATTTTTGGTACCAAGTCACAAATAAATATAATATATTAATTACTTTCTAGGTCCATCTTGTGACTTCAAGAGAGTTGTTTTTGACTAGTTTCGAGGTCTTGACCCCATCATCAGATAAATTATTTCACTCATATGAGCACGTCAAACATTAAAACAACACATACACAACACATACACTACAAGGTAATTAATATATTATAATTAAATATCGTTTATTATTAACATTTTAAAACACTATATATTTGATTTGAATTTGAATACTTCAAACATATAATTAAAACATTATTGATATTAAAATATTTTGTTTCTAGTTAACGTAGCTGCGTTCGCCCTCGGAGCGTCGATGACGTGGACATCCCCTTCTCTCCCTAAACTACAAGATAAGGAAACGTCATTTCTCTGGATAACAGAAAGCCAATCATCATGGATAGTTGCACTGTTATCTCTTGGAACAGTATTTGGTCCGTTCGCAGGAGGATACTTCACAAGTCGTGTCGGTCGGAAATGGACTCTAAACATAGCTGTTATAATTATATTGATCTCCTACGTAGTTCTCCTTTGCACACCACTTACTCTTCTTGTGGAGCAAATCTACTTGGCCCGATTTTTAACGGGGTTTTCAGCTGGAATTATCTACGCGATTCTACCGATGTATGTCGCAGAAGTTTCAGATGTAAGTAAGCAATTAGTATGATACGTGATTTAAAACGTTTTCTTAAGTATTATAAAACTAGAATCATTACCTTAATTGCTGGAACTGTATTGTTTAAACTGTACACGAACTTAATTTTACGTGGAAATTACGTTTACTTAATGTTTCTAATACAAATAATTATTCAATTATTTCGATTAAGGTATTGTTTGTAATGGTAATGCATAGTTTTGTAATTTTATTACAATGAATTCGCTATTTAGGTATTTTTGTAGTTAAATTTGTGTACAGATAAATTTACAAGGCTGTCTTGCAACTGATGGGGTAGCTTACTTGACTCTTAACCTTGATTTTTTTTTTTTTGCTTAGGGGCAATAACTTTATAGGTTATGATCAGCATATTAACTTCTTATATCTATATAAATATTTAATGAAGGAAAGTCTGTCTTTAGGTGTGTATAATAAAATGTGTATATGTGTGTTCGCTATGCGCATGCCCATACCGTTTCGTATCGAGATAAAATTTATTTCTTAAATATTTTTATCGAAGACTTACAAATAATGGGTTGAAATTTGACAACTACTAGAAACATATACCTTCAACTTCCTTCAGGATACAGAGTTGAAACTTTGCACAATGTTTTCTTGTGTGATACATACAACACATTAGAGCCCTCACATTTGATACCCACCTCTAAAATAATAAATACTCATTATTTTACTTTACTTGAAGCTAGAAATTTTGTACATTTATCTCATACATGAGAATACAATAAAATCACCAAATATGTAATATCTGTACCTACATTACTTGAAAAGGTTCATTAAAAACCACATTATATTTTGATAATGCTCATTCGTTAGGAATGTGAGTTCTGGACTAAAGGAAAACTGGATGACGGAATCAGCGTCGGTTGGCTGGCGGGAATAGTACAGGTTTACATTAAATAGCGTTTATTCATTTTGTGGCTTGACAAATAGAACGATATGATAGCAGATAGCCGATGTCATGTGATGTTCTCACTGTACTTTACAATTTCATAAATATATTATAATTAAATTTGTTTAAACTATATAATTACCTATATTTACTAACACAAAGTCGAACTTGTTTTAACTGAAGAAAACATGCAAACAAATGAATTAAACCATGAAATTAATTAAGTAAATTAAAACAAATCAATTATTTGTACTATTTATTTAACTCAGGTTATCTACAAATGCTAGAACAAATGAACCTAATTTGATAAAACAGAGCAATTAACAAGTGAAATAGACCAGAGAAAAAGAACATGATTCACTAGATTATTGTCAAAAATTTTACAAAATTTATATGCATTATTATAACATACTACTTAATGAACAAGTCTTAAAACAGGTTTCCCTGTTCTAACAGGATATCTTTACATAACCTCTGTAGGTGTTGTATGACTAATTACAATGGAAGTGTGAGCTCCATGTTTGAGTCATAACAGGACTGGTTTGTCTCATAAAAATGGTGGAGATCAAATGCTCTTCCAGGGAGAGTCCCATTGTCAGTCAATGACTCTTCTACTGGTTTTTGTTTATCTTTGTTTCCAGAAGGAGATGAATTGACAATAATTAGTTGGTCAATATGGCTTCTCTACGTTATACATAATTTAACCTTACTAGATACATTACTGGACTAATCTACTTAGTAACCATACCATGTATCCACTTATCATTTTTTTATCGATACTGTATGATCAATAACGATTGTTTTACAAGCAATTTGCGTGTTCCCGTTCCCCTAAAATAACTAGTTTTTTTCCTTGCTTCAACTAAACGGTATTTCGCAATATTAAGTCTAATTAAGCCTAATCTAGTTCTCATTTTTCAATTAAACATGAATTTTGTAGAAGTTTCTTGACTTGTTACAAGTTATATAAAAACATATCGTATAGTTTATATAAAATAATGTTAAAGTGTACTGTGTAAATACATTTAATAAATAATACTGTATTGAATTGTAGTTACTGCAATGTTATACAGAATAAACAGTACACCATATAGATGTTATCGACTTCGATTCAGCCAACATCTCAGCCATAGCAGAGATCTCGACATATCCCCGGAGTTATATTTAGGGATGGAGGTTTTATATCCACAAATTAACATTGTATAGTTTATAAAAATAATGTTCAGGTGTACTGTAAGATAGCTGAGTAAGAAATCTTTAGGTGTAGAGGCTTAGAGCCATTATTCGATAGTCGTTGTTAAAAGCTCGCTTCGTGAACATCTACACTAGTTATTTAGGTATTTGATATACATATTTTAAATGAGTAATAAATAGTTAGTAACAAATAAAAAAGTATTTTAATATTACTAAAATAAAAATAGTATAAGTTAAAGGATATTAGTATTATTATTATTTTTATATATAAATGTTCAGAAACGAAAAGTAACTGGTGGAGTAGGTATGACATCTACAAGGAAGTTATTGAATATAACTTGAGTTGTTCTCGACAGTTATTTTAAGACAAGTCTCGGAAATTAAAGAACATATTTTGTCGGTTTTAACCGTTAGCGGAACGAACATTCGAAACCAACTCATCGGGCTTGTATTGGAAGATATTATTTATAAGTGTGATGTAAAGTAAGTGTTAACAAATATATCACATCACAACCAGAGGGCATCTAGCCAACCAACGAACACGAAAAACTAGGCTAACAACTCACAGACGTAACTCCAAAAAATTACTATCCTTACCCAGTATTGGATTTTGTGTAGATCTTGTGAGTTGGAAAAAACACATATTAAAAATATAGCATAAGCATTTTTATTCGATAAAATTATCGTTTTCAATTAATTGAAAAATTCTATATAGATAAAAACTCAAAATTATTGAGATGGAAATTAAAATTAGAATTCGATTATGAAATTAAATTCAAAGAAAGGGCAAACTAACCAAAATGTAGATTCAAGGATTCACTTAAATGTAAATTAGAAGAAATTAATATATATTGTTGAAAATGTTGACTCCGATTTGGAAAGACCAAGTATCGAATTGATCGGATCATTTCATAGAATTGTATGACGTCGAATCAATGGACCATTTACTCTAATTATGGAGGAAACACTTAGGAAGAAAATTAATTATTCGGAAAAACCCGTTAATTTCGTAAAAATATAATTATACTTTACCCAGTTAAAAAAAAGCAAGGCAATGTAAAAATTAAAAAATTGTTCTGAATAATACAAATAAGATTAATTATTGCAGAAATATCGGAAAATATTTCAAACAAGATTTAGTAAACTTTGTAAAAGTATATTTCGTACCGAATGTTAAATATAGTCTATATTTTGAAAATAATTTTTACGAAAGATTACAGCACGTATAACCACAAATGTTAAGCGTTAACAATAATTGAATTTTGTTAAATACAATGACAAATTACTATTAACTGATCCTGATGAAAATGAAGAAATTGTAAACAACTACCATATGAGAAAACTACAGAGATATCACTGAAACTTATATTCACATCAAATATAAGTGATACTATATACTAACCAAATAGTAGGAATAGTGTTCAGGATTTTGTCAATAAATGTGAAATATGTTTACAAACAAAATACGAAAGAGTGCAAATAAAAACAGAACCAACGCTTACACCTACGGCTTCAAAGAACTCGGAGATAATAGCTATAGACGCAATGACGTTTGATAAAGCAAAGTTTGTGACGATGGTAGATATGTTCTCTAAATACGTGCAGATGTATAGAATAGCTAGTCACCATGCAACGGAGATAAGGGACAAACTGATAAATAACTTCGTGTCCCGGACATTATTATCTCTGAAAACGGTAGGTACAGAATTGAATAGTAAAGTAAATAATTAAGGAACTTATGGAATTGCATAAAATTTAAATTTATTTTATAACTACACAACACCCCAAATCTAATGGACTTTGTGTACGTGATCACTCCGCATTATTTGAACATATCAGATTACTAAACAGTAAACCATAATTTAAAAACGACGCAATTACAAAGAAAATTAAATATGCTGTATTAGTTGTAGAACAAAAGGTCAATGAACAAATAGAAATTGAGCAATTTATAAATGTACTGAATCAGTGGAATTATATTCTATGTAATATAATGTTACAGCCGGTACAAGATATAGAAAATGTTCTAAATTTTTGAAAACTAGAAACGCTACATCCAAGTATAATATCTGTGTAGGAAAAGTTTGAAGAAATAAACAAAATTAAGAATGATCATAAAGGAAAATTACCTGTAAACCTACTTTAAATAATATTTATGAGATTGAAAACTTACTAGAGATAAATTTTAAAATTAATTCTATAGAAATATTATATTTTATTAAGCTTCCTATTATGAATCAATTGATTCAGAATTATATAAACTAACGCATTATATAATATATAAGCATTGTATATATACCTACATTATATGAATCAAATTACATAAGTGTATTCTAATACATAGAGTAAGCTATGTTTTAGTTTATAGAACCATGTCTAATAAAATTGTAATGTTAGGTTTAATAGATAAATGTATTAGCAAGATTCATAATGA
>JAGFPH010007188.1:47662-67565 GCA_018207615.1 Philaenus spumarius | reverse complement strand
AGAGGAAGCTACATACCAAATTTCATTCCAATCCATTCGGTAGTTTTAAAGAAGTCATTTTTTAATCAATTTGATCTCCCCAAAACACCTAAAATTTTGAATGTTTTAAAACCCTTTCTTAGTGAGCACCTATGGCCCTAGAGGAAGCTACATACCAAATTTCATTCCAATCCGTTCGGTAGTTTTTTAGAAATCGTGATGAGTGAGTCAGTGGGTTTTGGCTTTTATATATATAAATATAGATTAGAAAGTCCTTTTATATATTTTGGAGGATTAGAATGGACATTGTAGCCGTTTTCAAAGTAAAAGTGGGTGATTGGTTGGATGATACCGGGGATGAAACTATATAGTGGCACTGTTAATCAGAAAATACAATTAAAAATGTAAAATAGCTACAAAGACGGAATCAAGTCCATTTACATTATAGTTGTTTTTCGTATGTAGGCTACTGGTGTATCCGTTTTCGCTATTAATAAGTTCATGTTTTACATTACAGTATATATATTAAATGGTGTGTATTGTTGGTTGTACGTATACACATTTTTGTATTTAAATATGTATATGTATTGTTTGTGCGTATTATTTATGTGTGAACTTCTATAGGCACATATCGGCGCTATGTTTGCCGGCGGGTGAATCGGATATTACCGTCAAGCATTTTCTGAAACGCTCTATTCCGTCAGTTTGAAAAAAGTTTGGTCTTGCCGAGATTCGAACCAGCAGAATATATCACCATAGACTAGCGCCTTAGCGGGTTAAGGCGCGAACGCGTTGCTAGTTAAGTATATTTGAAGGTCTGAGAAGCCAAGGGGTATAAGTGTAGTGAAGTTAGTTTAGAGCAAACTCAGTTTAAAGTTAAACTGTCATAATCAAATCCAGGTAAAACCATGATCACTAAAACTAGTATATGTTCGATTCCTAGGTTCTAGACTAACATGATAACAAAGATTAATTTGATTTTCATCCACTTATTCTTGGTTATCAGCCAATATTTAATAAAAGTTGTCACTTGTACCCATGGGCTGTAAACACGTTCACTGCTAAGGACGCACATGTGAGCTTGACACTGAACACTATGAGAAGCGGCCAACGCACAGTGCATTGCACGACAACCCCCGTTTTGGGAGTATTTTCAATAAACAATGCATTGCTTGCTTCGCACGCCAACCCCCTGTATATTGGAAGTATTTTTAATACACAGTGCATTGCGTGTTTCGCACGCCAACCCCTGTATATTGGGAGTATTTACAATACACAATGTATTGCGTGCTTCGCACGCCAACCCCCGTATTGAAGCAATTTTCAATACACAGTGCATTGTGTGCTTCGCCCTCCAATTTACGCCTATGTGCTATGGGCGTACATGTGCGTCCGCTTTATAATATTAGTGATTATTACGTAGGAAGGTTCAAAAATAAAAAATAAAGTAACTTCTACTCATTTAGGCTATAAATATAAAAAATAAAATGTCAGCTCCTAGCATAGGAAATACGAAATTAGCGTAGCAGTGAACGTGTTAACAGGAATTAGAAGTTATGTAATAAAACATAGGTTACAAGTAAATTACCTGTGTAAAGTAAAGCGACTTGCATCACATGTATCCCTTAGCTTCTAAGCCAAACAGCTGTTCTACGAAGTAGTTTTTTTTCCGCCACTAGATCTCAGCACATGATATACTTACAGTTATATTCATTGGCCACAAAAATTTTAAAGTGTTGAAGAGCCAGTTTCTGCACTTAACTCTATTATTTAAAAAATGTCACTTGTACCACATGGCTTCACAGCCCTTCATTTGAGTTGGGTATGTAAGCGTAACCAATTGCCCTACGTCATAGGCTTAACCCGTTAACGTTAACACAGTTTGTAGTTTAATAAAATAGGTAATACATCCGAAATGGGCATTGTGCTTCCTCATTTCGTAAGTAGTGTTAAAAAGGGACGTTATGCTTCCTCATCTCGTAGGATGTGTTAAAAAGTTGACACTCGCCCGTGGGGTCTTAAGCGCATAATTAGCTTTTTTTTAACTCATATATAGTACAACTAACTTTTTTCGCTGCTTGTACTAGATTTATAGACTGATTTAGGTACAACATTTTTGTTCTTGGAAATGTCAATCTGTTTTTATTGTAGTGATATCTTATAGCCTTTTATTTAGCTAAAACAGTGTCTAACTTAATTAATTGGTCGTGCAAATCGTTCCAAAGGATATTGAACCACTCAAACAAATGGACCCTGTCATACTATTATAGGTTGTCTGATTGTTTTCTCAAGTTATAGTCTTATGTAATAAATTAAACTGGCTAAACAATTATTTTCCTCTTGATCTATAGTAATAGAAATGCACAGTTTCTTTAGTAATTCTCATTTAAAATGTTTTAAAACAGACTATTGGGAATTTTGTTTTTCAAACTTGGTATTAAATTGATGAGCGACTTGCAAAATGTAAATTCCATCGGTTAAGCCGTACATTATTTAGTACAAAAACAAAATGGCGAATGACTCATAAATGAAGCATTTCCGAACTTAATATATGTTCACAATATGTTTTTGAAGTGAAAACTTCTTATGACCCGTTCGGCACTTTTTACGTGGGTATTGTACCACAATCGAATGCCGATATCAAATACACGAATGCTACCAATAAAAGCGACACGTGCTTCCTCATTTTGTAAGTTTTGGTAAAATAGTTTTACTTGGTAATGCCTCTGAAATGGACATTGTGCTTGTTCATTTTCTAAGTTGTGTTAAAATAGTTTATTTGGTATAATTCTGAAATGGACATTGTGCTTTCTAATTTCGTAAATTGTGACAACATAATTTGCTTGGTAATACCTCTGAAATGGACATTGTGATTCCTTATTTTGTAAGTTGTTTTGAAATAGTTTACTTGGTAATACCTCTGAAATGGCCATTGTGATTCCTAATTTCGTAAGTTGTTTTGAAATAGTTTACTTGGTAATACCTCTTTAATGAACATTGTGCTTCCTCATTTTGTAAATTGTGTTATTTTTATCTTGTCACATTTAAAATTCAAATCTAATTAAAATTAAACAACATAAACAAGATTGTATATTCATGACAGTTTTCACTTCTGTCCGTAGTCCCACGACTGCTTTTTTTATTCCTTTTACTAATTTATTTGAATATTTGTTATGTTCTATTTTTTTCACAACGAAAGGCATACAAATAAAATCTTAGTTATTTTTTAATCATAAAAGTTGGTAGTGATATGGGTCAGCTGTTCAATCAATCATCTATTAATCATCAAACCCCTAAACTCCATTAATAATAAAATCTCATTTTAACGATGCATAATAGAGTTTGACGTTCAGAGTTCTCCTGGCTTTATCAAATATCCGCTGTATCCCATTAAAGTCTAGGTTTACGCATTTCGTCCCTGTTAATATCAGTGCAAATGACGAACTTTATTTTAAACCAATCCCTGGAAAAACACAGCTAATTAAAAGAAATATCAAAAATTAACCCTAAAACACATTATATTAAGTTTCCGACGTTATTGATTTGCCATTGACGATACTAGAAGAACGAGCTAATAACAGTGAAAAATTAAGCTAGGTATTTTTTTAGGTTATATTTATATTTTCAATAAAAAAAGTAAATGTGTGCGGTCGTGGGACCCCCGACAGGTACGAAGTTCATTACCCCTTTTTTTTCAATTCTTTTACCAGCCTTAACGGCAACATACACACATAATTTTAATCTTTCAATTGCCGTTTATTATCAGTTTGTTTTTTATACAAATATTTACTGTTTCCATACGTTTAACGTTATTATAATAAAGGTGTAGAATTAATTAATTATAACATCAAAGCTGAGATTGTAAACACATTTAAATGCCCATTCATTGTA
Source organism: Philaenus spumarius (assembly GCA_018207615.1). Taxonomy (NCBI): domain Eukaryota; kingdom Metazoa; phylum Arthropoda; class Insecta; order Hemiptera; family Aphrophoridae; genus Philaenus; species Philaenus spumarius. The sequence continues at coordinate 63,695 of JAGFPH010007188.1, read as the reverse complement.
AATACATTCAATAAACATAAAATGTTCGTTCATCAGTCTAGGCCTAACCTAAAATTATTGTGTGTATGTTTTATTTATTTTACGTGTCTTAACGGCGACATACATGAAATAATTTTAGGTTAGGCCTAGACTGATGAACCAACATTTTATGTTTAATGAATGTATTTCAGCGCTTGACATTAATATCTGAACTGCGCCTGTCGGAACCGATCTTAATTTAAATTTACGAACCAAAACATATGTTTCTGGAATATATTTACATTCATTGCCACAGCAACCAATTTTGTAACGCTTTTTCGTTACTGGTATTTTTTATTTGTCATTGCCATAGCAACCAATTAATAACACTTTTTTTCGTTACGCGTAACATTTTCTATTTGCTAACTCTTAAAGCAACCCGCGTTAAGGAACTTCGTTCCAAAAATGCATTTGATACATCGTGTGAATTTATTTGTGATCAATCTTGATCAAAAGTACTTGTTTTACATCACAAAAAGTTATAGTTCATTTTGTGTAATACAATTTGATTCATTTTCGTTATATTTGTGAGAGATTAACATTGTCTCTTTGGAAATATGGAGTTTTTCAATTTAAAAAGCTGCTCCAGCCGTGAATAAATACTAACGTTAAGTTGGGCAAAATAGATTGTGCGACACAATCGATATTTAAACACAGATAAGCCCTTTCCTTTCGATTGCCACTAAAATCAAATCTGAAAAAAAATAATTCAAAACTATTAGACTACTAACGACTGTTATATCAGTTGTACCATTGTATTTGGATAACCTAATAGAACTCCGATCCAATGCAATATTTCAATCCACTGGAAATTCGACGATAGTGGCGCGATCTATGGGGCAAACGACGGAAGCAGTATGTAGCACCAATGCCTTGAATGATTTCGCCCTAGCGCTACCTCGCGGCGCGTTCATGCAATATTTTCCCGACAACCTATTTTTCGCCACTCAGCCGCTGTATGCATGCATGATCTATTTTATTATTCATGATCTATGGTTATACTGAGTGTCCAAATACTGAGTCCCAGTTGGAAGGTCAAAGTTGCAGGATTAATCTGAATCTTTGTTACTATCCTCAAATTTGTTTTTTTTTGTCGCTAAGCTACAATATCTGCCTTAATTCTTCATCAAAGTTAATTAATCAAACATCATTTTAAAGCTTTTGTTTCCCGCTATTGACGAAAAATGGACAAATAGCTTAAAACACAGGTTTTCGTTTCAAACATTGGTTAAACAAACTCTTGTATTATACTTCATACGGATCCTAATGAAAGGCGCCATATATTAAAAATTTGTTTACATGCTGAGATTCTATAATGGAAACTGTTATTTATAAACCAACGTAAATAAATAAACGTAATTAACTGAATTAAATCAACGTATTAAGTCAGGTAAGTGTAGGCCTACTCATCCTAACTTGCGAAATATTAGCACGTTTCAGTTATATACTATAATTAAATTTGTATCCAAGTTATAAAATAAGCCTCTTTTTACGTTAGTAAATATAAGATTATGTAAAAAGTCTTTGCTTAAAGTAAGTAATTGTTAACGATTTTATGATTGGAAAACAGTTTACTTGTCAAATTTTAAATAATAAACAATATTAATTGATTGGATAAAATTATAAAATTTATGATATGACAGTAGTCATGATAAAGTAATATGAATGTAATATAATGATGGCAATGAGAATGATTACTTGGAGAGAGATATAAATAAGGATATGATATTTATGTATTTATGCATGTTTAGGTGTATTATGTATTTACTTGTTTGGGCCAAAATCTGTGCGTGAATTTTGTTTAGTGATTAGTGATAGCAGATGTTTGTTTGTTGATTAATGTTTTATTTGTGTTATGTTAGGTTTTCATATTAGCCCTCTCCGTTATTTGTGTGTGCGTGTGTATTGGCATGTATGGTCTCTAGAATTAATAATTATTGTATAAAATTATTATAAATTATTGCAAAAAATAAACCTAGTCGAAAATTAAGTAGGTATTCTGCTAAATGTAAATAATTGATGTATGTTAGATTTTCTGTTCTATGTAATTTCTATGTGTGTCTGTGAGAATGTGTGTGTGTTGGCATGTATAGTTCATAGAGTTAATTACTATGTAAAATTATTATAAATTACTGTAATTTTAGATGCAATCTACCTGGCCGACGGTCAAAATGACCAGTGCCATTAAATGCTTGTGTAACTGTTTATATACTTTGGGAGATAAATATAGCATTGTTATTATTATTATTATTATTATTATTAGTCATGTTAAAGATCAAACACAAAATTACTTAACTAAGCATTTCTGAAATAATATCGTAACAAAATAAATTTTTGAAAGTATAAGATTTAATGAGAATGAAAGTTCCAACAGGAAAATAAGCTGAATTAAAATTGTATGGTGGAGAGTAAGCAACTGACTATTGTACCAACACTGAACTTAGCCAAGCTAAGTACGCTTATTTTAAAAGGTCAAATATTTAAAATCCACAAATACAATGTTTTTAAACTATTTGTAAGCTTTGCGTTTCGTTTTATTATTTTTTAATTTTTGTATTTTGTCACCACAATTCACTTTATATTTATGTAAATAAATAGTAAGTAAGTGCCCAGTTTCCATGCAGTTTTACTTATCATTTCAAGTTATTCACTTGGATTTATAAATGACTAGCTGACCCGGCAATGCTTCGCTATTGCATAGTTATTTTGGTGAAATAAATGCGACAAATGATCTTGATTTAGTAACTTTGACCACTAAACCCCCCCCTATGGTTTAGAATTTTTTTAAACCCTTTCTTAGTGAGCACCTATGGCCCTAGAGGAAGCTACATACCAAATTTCGTTCTAATCCATTCAGTAGTTTTTGGGGAAATCTAGATTTTTAGTTACTTTGATCCCCCCAAACCCCTCCTAAAATTTCGAATTTTTTAAAACACTTTCTTAGCGAGCGCCTATGGCCCTAGAGAAAGCTACATACCAAATTTCATTCCAATCTGTTCCTTAATTTTGGAGAAATCTTTATTTAGTAATTTTTACCCCCCAAACCCCCCTAAAATTTCCAATTTTTAAAAAACATTTTTTAGTGAACACTTATGGCTCTAGAGGAAGCTACATACCAAATTTCATTCCAATCCGTTCTGTAGTTTTGAAGAAATCGTGATTTAATAAATTTGATCCCCCCAAACCACCCTAAAATTTCGAATTTTTTGAAACCCTTTCTTAGTGAGCACCTATCGCCCTAGAGGAAGCTACATACCAAATTTCATTTCAATCCTTTCTGTAGTTTTTGAGAAATCGTGATGAGTGAGTCAGTGAGTGAGTAGTATTTCGCTTTTATATAAAATATAGATTAAAATATGATTCTTAAATCTAGAAGCAATGGTTGTTATTTAAACGTTGAGTAATATTAGAACGCTTTACTTTGTTTTAAATAATAATTAAGTACTGTCAGATTAAACACAAAATGACTCCACGCGTAACAGCTTAATATTGTACAAAGTCATACGTTTACAATTGAACTTATAAGAAGGAAGTACTAAATTCAAAACTAAGTTCCACACTCCACAGCGTTAGGGTAAGGGGTAACCGTTTTATTGCAGCTCTGGAAATCCCTTCTGGAAGATTATGAAGGGATTAGAATAAATTGCATTCATAAATCCTGTTTTCTTCTCTTACGTTTTGGACTTCGTTAAAAGTTTTAATAAATATTTTCCATGAAAAAAGTGGATTTATGAGTGTTTAAGGATTCCTTCAAGTAAAACTTGAGAAGTAAGCTTGTGTTGGTTTATACCTTGACATTGGGGAAAGGATTCCTTCAAGTAAAACTTGATAAGTAAGCTTGTGTTGGTTTATACCTTGACATTATATAGTTTGCTTATAGCGAACCAAAAGAGATAACTCTGTGTGTGCCTATTTTGATTTATACATATATTATTAGCGAATTTCCATAGGAAAAATGAGCTATTGCAGTGGCCCTTATTGTAAGACCCAAGGTCGGGAGTAGTAAATGAGCACCGATCATGGCCCCAAAACATGTTTTGGGGTGTCATTAGAAATCATATATATTTACATATGTATACGTATATGTGTGTTCGCACTCTAGCGGCCGCATTTTAAGTCCAATCTGGTTCAAATTTGGTACACACGTTGGTTGTCTACGTCGCTAAAAAAATCGTTGGACGAGTTCGTTTGCTAAAAAAATCCAACAATCGTAAGCACGTTTTTGATCAGAAGTAATTAATTTTTTGAGATTTTTCCTACGAGAATGAATTTGTTTTTGAGTTTTTTCTAGGATGTTATTCTGCACATTTTCCCACAAAATCGATCAAAACGTAAAATACCACAGAAGTACCCGGTTCAAGCCATGTGGTGGATTCTACCGTGGGATTGGCGTGCGAAGCACGCAATGCATTGTGTATTGGAGATACTCCCAATACGGGGTGCGAAGCACGCAATGCTTTTTGTATTAAAGATACTCCCAATATGCGGAATGGCGTGCGAAGCACGTAATGCATTCTGTTTTGAAGATACTCCCAATATGCGGAACCGTTTTGCAGCTATTCAGCAACGTCACGAATAGACCTATTTCCCAAATTTTTTGTTGAACTCCTAAAACTAATTATTTATGTTTTGTTTCATATTTTATTGTTCTGTTATGAAACATTTCTGACTTTTTAAAATGAACTACCTTCAAACAAAACTGAAAAATATAAATAGTTGATGTTATATCTCGTCTCTGAAAAACAATACAACTTGTATAAAAGCGAAATAACTAAACAAACGATACTATCAATCATTTTGTCTTCGACGTTTAAGCCGTACTTTCGTGACGTTTTGTTTGCGTAATGGAGTTTTGCCGGGTGAATCACCTTTATTAATTTATTGTAAAGTGTTTTGAATGAAAGTTATTCAAATTTTCATCTCCTTAAAATAATAAAAGAAAGGTTAACAATTTCAATTTGGATTGAGTGCGTGCAATATTTTTACAACCTAATATCCTTGTTAACAAGCAAAGCAAGATTTATTATCCAATAAAGATTTTAACGGCAAAAGTTTGAGTGCTTTGTGATTCAAATACTCTACAATAAAAACGTGTAATAACAGTTTTCTAAAGAGAAATGTTTACTGGAAGTTTTAATGCTTGATGTTATACCATAAATTGATGATTAGTTTGAAAACGTTTATAGGCTATTTAACTCTGATGAGTCTACACTATAAGTTATACAGGGCGGTGCAGACCACCAGAACAGTACAAGGGGTTAGGGGTCAACCCCCTCCCCCCAATCCCGAAATAAAGTAGTAAAATTTAATACTATGTCTAAAAAGTGCAAATTAAATTATAAAATAGAGGACACAACAGAGGATCCAGCAACATATTTTACATAATTGTGCAAGTATTTATTTACTTGATTAAACTACAGCAATACACATGGATGCAGTAGGTTACAGTCTTACTCTCTTGTGAGCTTGATCTGGATCTATTAAATGGGGAAACTATAAAGGTTCAACAAAAATACTTTACTCTAACATAACACGAAAAGCTTTGTGTATTGAAAATTCTCCTAATATGGGGTTGGCGCGCAATGCACTGTGTGTCCTAAGCAGTGAACGTGTTAAAATGGTTTAAATTCAAATCCCCGGTCCAAACTTGCCCCCCCCCCCCCCCCCCCCGAAAAGTTTTCCTGGCTACGGCCTCGGTGCAGTATGTTCAATGAACAAACGAACAGTTTAGGCACTAAGTTTCAACTGAAACTCTACTGTTTCACAATTAAAGAATCTACAGTAAATATAGTTTGTTCTTATCCAAATGCCAGTTTAAGTTTAAAGGTCTAACAATATGAGAAGCGGCCGACACACAGTGCATTGCACGCCAATCACCGTATTGGGAGTATTTTCTATACACACTACATTGCGTGATTCGCACACCAACCCTCGTTTTGGGAGTTTATCAATACAAAGTGCATTGCGTGCTTCGCACGGCAACCCCCGAATGTAGTCCCAACTGTGACTTCATAATTGTATTAAAGTAGGACTAACTAATAACTAATAAATATTATTATTATTACCTAAAGGGAAAACTATTCAATCGATTTCGAACAAATTTGCACCAAACATGTCAATTAATCCTGTATAGGTGAACAAAAAAAGGTTTTGAAAAACAGATCAAAATCAGTTATTATTATTAGCTAAACGAGAATTTTTTGATAAATGCGGTTTTTTTCATATGGTAGGGTACATTAAGGGCTAGAAATAAGCAAAATTTTATCAAAATCGTTAGAGCCGTTTTTTTATTAAACAAATCACTGATTTTTTGGTGGTATTTTGCCAAAAATGGAGTTGTTTTTCTACATTTTTCAAAACGTTTTTCCGTGCATCTATGCAGGCTTAATTGACATGTTTGGGGCAAATTTGTTTGAAATCGATCGAATGGTTTTCTCTCTAGCTTTGTATACATACCGACATACAGACAGACAGATATTTTGTAAAAAATACTTTTGTGGACTCAGGATTTCCCAAAACGGATATTTCCTCAAAAATCTCGACATCGATTTTTTTTGCGATCACTATACTTTCTCTATACTATAGTATAGTGAGAAAGTAATATAATTATAGATAGAGTGTTACATATTTTCAAAGGTCTATTACAATTTAAGATTTCAATTCAATTTCAAAATGGCAGCCCTAAACGTAAGGCGTTTTGTATTTTGAATTGCAATATAAACATTTTACGAAACATTGTGATTGCTATATATTCGATGGACAATAGTTTAGGCTATAGTTTTCTCACTAACATATTAAAATATCCACATTGAACCAAAAGTCCTTCGACTTATAATGTAAATATTTTCTTTACTCACTCAAAAAAAAAAAAAAAAAATTAAAATCTCGGTATTTCTAACATTGCAGAATTTTTTTAAACTTGATATAGTAAAATTTGTTTTAAGATACTGTTAGCGAATATTAATTAGTTTTATTTAATTATTTGCCTACAACCCCCTAGCCACATTAACAATTTATACGGACACCGCTTTCAATTTTGAAAGTTAGTATTGTATAGTAATTTATATTGTAATAATGTCCGTCGGACTTCATCTTAGTCGATTAATACACAAAGTTACTAAAGACGTTCTTTGTTAAATTTGTATTTAGTACTAGGAGACCCCTGCGTGCTCCGCACGCCAACCCCGTTGTAACCTACTATACACATAATTATGTTATGTTTTCGTTATAATAAAGGTGTTTGATTAATAATAACTCCAAAGCTGAAATGGTAAATAATATTAAATGTTTAAATGTAATTATTTCGAGTATTTTATAACAGCAGTTATAATAAATTTTACGAGAACCAGCAAGGCTCGGCTATACAATTTAATAAAAACATAACCTAAAAGTTAGAAACACAAATAATTCTTTAAAATCAGCTGCTAATGGAAATATTAGAGCAAACAGCTGATTACTGTATCAACAATAATCATACTTATTTATTATTTAGTATGGAGTTTTCTTAACCGTAAAATATTTATTACAATTTATGTTGTTTTTTCTTCTAACAATGGCGTTCTTTTTCAAAAAGTAGCCTATATAAAAATCACGCGAATATTTAAATGAAACTTTGTGTCAAAATTTGAAAGCAATCGGTGAAGAACTTTCGAAGATTTGAGATTTTGATCAAATGAAGATTTACATTTTTTTTATTAATATGTATAAAAAATTACTTTGTTAATTTCATTGTTGATTTTGTACACTAAAATATAAATTAACGCTTCCTTCCAGCTGTAAATTTTAGACATACTTTTACTGTCACAGTTGTTTTGATATATGTTTAAAGATTTCTTTAGTAGGCTATTGTAATTCAGTAACTGTAGGGTTTTATCAGATTTTGATGACTTTTCAAGGATTTAAACCTCTTTAAGAATAATCAATAAAACAAATTGAACTTGTAAACACTCTAGTATAAATTTCATTTCGATCAGAGAAGCAGTTCTCGAGTGAAATCTTTCAAAGAAACGTACGCATTTTCTTTTTCTACACATTTACAGACAAAGTTTTTTTTCAAGATACGGTTAGTCAGGTCAACCATGAATACAGTTTAACTTGGGAACTCAAATAAATCAAGCATAGTTATTATAATTGTTAATTTCAAGTAATCCGGTAGAAAGATGATCTACTGGATGATCATGTTATGGTTATAAAATAAATTACGTTGGCTGAGTAAAAAGAGATTTATTATTTTTTATTTTCAGTAATTCATACGTGTTTATTCAGTGCCAATGTTTGCTTGTGATTTTATCTAAAATTAATAATATTTTAAAGATGTTTCATTTATTTTTTTAATAGATTATTTATTGTTTTCGTTTTGTTCTACTCAACAATCGGAAATAAATTTGCATATTAAATGTAATAGATATGATTCACTAAACGTTCTCTAATTTTATAAACTAACTACAAAGGTTCAAATCAAGGCATAGATTTAACGCAGAGGGCTTAAAATACAAAATAATGGAATTCCAGTAGTCAACAACACTGATGGAGCCTCGGGCAAATTAAGGATGTACTCACAAAGCTTAGTTAGTGATTGATAAACGTAACTGACAAACTTGTCATTAGCAGCGATCCATCATTGAATACCGAGCAATACTAGGTCTACTGGGAACGTTCAGTATCGTAGTATGTGTAGTTTAATTTATATACAGAATTGGTTTTCAAATAGAATGACTATTGTGTTTGTTCTTGTCCAATTTCTTGTTGTACTTGTGCATTTTTCATTAGCTACGGTTTGGTTTCCTGCAATTCTTTTTGTAAAATTATAAGAGAGGAGTATATTAAAGGAAAAACTTTTATCACTAGTTTGTCTGTCCTTGTGTCACAGTAAAAATCATCGGTATATTATATTATACCGGGTGTCCAAAAAGTCCCCTCCCTTAACTTTGGAACAAGTTTAAATAAATAAATGAGCTTCGGGATGTCTTTTGGTGAGATGAATTTTGGTGTAACTGACCATCTCACCCCTTATCCCAAAATGGGAGAGGGTAATTCAAACCCACATCAAGTGATACTTCATTTTAAAGGTTTTGATAAATGAAGAAGAATGGCTCAAATTAGAGGTCTCTATCTTAACCCTATCGAAAATGGCGGCCAATGTACGTCAATATCTTCTCCGTTTACCAAAGATTTTTTCCCAAAATTAGTTTTCCCACGTAAATTATTTGAACAAAGAATTTATAGGTCACGTGAGTAAGTTATTTATTTATAATGTATCGGCCAAATAGCAATAGAAATTTGTGTTTCAAAATTGATTTGTTATTTGTATGATTTTATAAATTGGTAATTGAAAATATTTATAAATCATGTGGCTAAAGTATCGAGAGAGTATATGCTATAAAGCAGCACGTACTTCCCTTGTTCTGACGTAAATTAAGGCCAAATGTCGTCGTAAGAAACGCAGAACGGGCTGTAAACCTCAATCTTTATAGACATGCTCATCCGAGAGTCTTGCTTTGTTGTTTTGTTTTTATCACTGAGTGTATGTTCTTGTTTACTATATTAAAAATGTAAGTAATTGCATCATTGTTAATATAAAATTTGCATTGATAAAATATACTGGTAATGTAATTCTTATATTTGTTATTTTTAACTAATTTAATTATTTATGAAAACTAGTTTTATTTTTTAAAGTTACTGCTTAAATATTGACAGATTGTACTTATATTTTAAATAACGCCTAAAGAGATTAAGGAATTTCTTCCTAGACTAGTGGCTTGTAGGGGCAAATGCCCCTATTTTTCTTCTGAACGGTGGGCTATTGTCAACGTCATTCTGTCTAGCAATGTTATAACTCTTGTGCACACGTTATTATGTAAAAAGCAATTAAAATTAACTGCAAAATTCCAAAAATAATAAGAAGGACCCTAAAAAATAACGAAATCTCCTCAAATGTTTGCTTGCTGCAAATCCAACGAATAATATCTGGAAAGAATTATATTTTAAATTATAAATGAGCTCCATTATAACTCGGACCGAAATCTGCCTATGAGTAGGCAGTAAAACCCAACCGAATTCTGGCTTCATAAATTAGTTCTCTGTCGTGTCTACAGTTGTGGCAGTTGTAGTCACCGACCTTTCCAACGTCGTAGTTTGTCTTATTTTATGTCATACATTGGTTTAACTTTCAGTATCACCTATTTCACAAACAATACACCCATCTTATTTATTCTCTATTTTTTATTTCTTCAATAATTACAAAATATCTGTAATTCAAACAGATTTTCTACCTCCGCAATCCAAATAATAAATAACCATTCGTTTATTAGTTTTATTAATAAAACTAGCTGGCCCGACCCGGCTTTGCCCGGATAGACAAATCAAAGTTAAATGTATATTAAAAAAAATATATTATATCAATAAATATATTACACTATGTATTTCTTATGGGAATTTTTAGTAACTTTGACCCCCACCCCTAAAATTTCGATTTTTTTTTAACTCTTTCTTAGCGAGCACCTAGGACCCTAGAGGAAGCTACATAATCAATTTCATTCCAATCCGTATCGTGTTTCTTTTTAGTATCTTTGACTCAACAAACCTCCAATAAAATTTCGAATTTTTTTAAACCCTTTCTTATCGAGCAACTATGGCCCTAGAGGAAGCTACATACCAAATTTCATTCCAATCCGTTCAGCAGGTTTTGAGAAATCGTGATTTAGTAACTTTGACCCCCCCAAAACCCCCCCTAAAATTTCGTATTTTCGGAAGCCCTTTCTTAGTGCGTGTCTAGAGCCTATAAAGAGTATTAGTGCCAAACTTCATGTTTGTAAGCCTCGTGGTTTTTGAGAAACTGTGATGAGTCAATGGTATTTGGCTTTTATAAGTATAGATAAAGTATTTCACTCGATATCGCGTAGATCGACAAATATATTTCTGTACAACTTGTGTGAAATTACACTCAAAGCACTGTGGGACCTTTAGAATTGATATATTAATTTTACTTGATATTTTAGTGAAATATTTGGGGTCATTTATTTTGAGGTATGCCTTTATAATTACAGATGGAAATATATGTTAAGAATCTGGACGGGCAGGCAGGCGATTGTGAGTGGAAAGTATGCTATGTGTGGCGGGGTGGGGGATGTGATTGCCGACAGTTCACTACTACCATAGATATTGTAGTATATATCTATGACTACTACCCAGTCTGTGTTTTACGACCTTAGCGCGGCGCATGGCTTACTGTGTCACTGACACTGCTTGCGATCTTTCATAATTACATGTTTGTTAAACTTATAACATTATAGCAAACGTTTATTTTGCTTTATACTTCGAGTGATTTTTATGTTGTATTTTTGTACTTATTGGTACGTATCTAGCTTATCATTTAGATTATTAAAAAATAATAATGTAATAATTTCGGTTATTTTTCAGAAGGTCTTTCCCTTAGTGAAAGATTGTCTTGTTTACTAAACTCATATTATTTATTTCTAAATGTATACGCAGCTTGTAGATATGAAAGATGGAAATATTTAATAAGTACAAGTTAGAATAGTGTTGTAACAGTTCCAAGACATTCATTGCAACTCTTGTCTAGTTCTCTATCCTTTGTTTTCAAGAAACAAAACACAAACATTAAGGATAAATGTCATCATAAGAAACACAGAAAGCATAATAAAAACTCAACTTTACACACGTGCTCTTTCAAAAGGATGTTTCTGTTTTAACACAAAGAAGCTAACCTGCCTTTCTTTACTTATTTCACAATGAATTTATAAACAGTTAAGATAAAACATATTATTATATGTGCAATTCTCTTTCTTTGCTGCTTATTATTGACTTTATACTAAACCTTTAAATGTTTTGAAACTATGTAGAAATTAAATCTACATTTACTACCACACTAGCCACTTAAAATATAGGACCAATGTTTGTGGTATTGATTTCTCTGGAAAAATACTTGAGATGTTACACAGTAGGCCAATTAATTTATTGGTTTCTATTAGTGTGAGACAAATAAATAATCCGTTGTAAACTTTTAACTATCAGTTTAGGTATTGTTTCATATACTTCCGTCAACATACAGATTATGAAACTAGGAGAAATCTTTGCTGTTTTGGCACGCTATCCATTTAATACATACACATACATGTTTATTTATAAATCTTTGAAGTTAGGGCAAAAGGGCTCAAGTCAGAAATTGTTAACGAATTGTTATAGTACGAATTAAATATATATCGTTTGTGATTCCAATGGTTACGCGGAGAAACTTCAATGGTAAAGAAGTCGAAGTAAAAAAAAAAAAATGTTTAGTTTAAACTTCATGCCAAGTTTGAGCTCAATCAGTTAAACATTTCTCTAGATATGAATTGTTTTGTGAAAAATGTAAAAATGGCGGATATCTGGGAAATGAAGCGTTTTCGGTCATATGTTTATATGAACTTTTTTTTCTTATTTTTAGCTACACCATGAGCTACCGAAACATTACCGTGTAGTCACTCTGTATATTTTATATTTAAAGAGTTTTGAGTTTTTGTATTTTTTTAAAACCCTCCTCGTTTCTTAACTTGGTCCGATTTCGCCCACAAACCAATTCGACTATATGTTTTACTAAACGGTATTGAAGTTATTTATGCAAAATTATGGCGTTTTTGATATCCATAAAAATATTCGTCTTCTGGTAAAATAATAAATGAATGTAATTAATTGTTATTTACCAATAATGTAACTCTATCTTAAAACACAAACAGTGGTATCTATGTTTCTGAGTTAATTAAGGGGAGCAGACCACTTTAAAATCGAATTTTTAGCTGTTTTTTGTTTTTTGTATTTTTTAATAGACTGATATTTTCTCTTTACAGTGATATATAACACAACTGGGTTTTCTTATAATTTGATGGCAAAAAAAAGATATTGTTGCTGCTGCACAGCTGCCTTTCATGTCACATAATATTATATTCTTAACCCTTAAATGCATGATTTAATTTTAAAAATATGAAATTTAGGTTGGTTTTTTTTAAAATAATATATATATATATATACTACAGTAAAATTATGCAAAACATCCCAACCCGGAGACCAGGTAACTAGTCATATCCCGTCAGCTTGGAAGCAAGCCAACCACGGTTTGCTTTACTTCCGCCCTCCTACCCTCAAACCACAGATATAAAAACTACCTGGTATCTGGCCGAGATTGGAACCGAATGTGAAATAATTGGTTTATTCAACCCGGCATCCTATACCAACACAGTAAACACAGCAATATTGTGGTTACGTATGCTGTTGTTATCATTAACATAACTACTATCGTTTGTCCGATTGTTTTGACAGTTGCATCATCCCGTATGGAATTATGAGGCTTTGGACGGTTTTTGGGTAATTTCAAACAGTCACAATTTTGATTGAAAGATTGGATATAGTAACTTAACGTACAATAGATCATTGTTTGGTATAAATTAATTTCAAGTTTAAACTCAATCAGTCAAACCGTTCTCTAGATATGAATTGTTTTGTAAAAAAACAAATACATACAGACGAAAAAGTAAGCACCGTACGTAGACCCATGTTTATATTGAAAAATATATTTTTCCCGATTCCAGGAACAAATCCACAAAAAGGGGCCGAGAGTTTGGAGACACCCTGTAATTTTATTTGTTATGTGTTTTTGCTGTTAACTGTAAATAGAAAAATTAGTATAGTTTGTCTAATGGCATTGTCATATTTTGACGTCACGCTTATTTATATAATTTCATCATTTGTTTAGCTCGTTGAGGCAATATAAATACACAAATTTCTAGTTTGAGTGGATGTTATTTAGTTATATTTTAAAACTTTAATTGAATAAATAAAATATTATATTTTTGTATCGCTTAGTTGGATATGTAATTTGTTATCGTGTCTTGAATTTATACAAGCCAATAAGGAAAGCCTATTAAATAATTAATTTGTTAGAAAACAACAAATCGTTACAACTTAAAAAATAATAATAAGTCTCTTGAACGCGTTTTATTTCCTTGCTTGAACAATATTAAAAGAAACCCGTCTGAGTTGAAAGGACGCCTTAAAGAAGTCGCCAATTATTTCACCGTAGTCATTACAGTGATCGGTCTTACAGGTAAACAGTGACTGGCTAGATTTATTCCGATTGTACAAGATTATACAACTGATCGAGTTTTTTGTACGTGTTGACTTTTGGAAAATTTAAGTTTAAACCAAGTGCAGTAGTGACAAATTACAATAATTATCTAAATTGTTTTAACGTGTATTTATTTGTTTGATGATGTTCTGATGGCTGAGTAGCCAAGATATTGAAACTGTACTGACAATATTTTTCTCAAACAAATACACTGGAAATAAAACTTGAAACAGATTGTATGACGATGGTTATACGATTAGTCCATGTACACAAAATGTCCAAAAATCCCCCCTCCCTCACCTTTTACTTTGGAACAAGTAGAAATAAATACTTGAGATTCGGAGTATCTTTATATGAACAAAGGGAGATTAATTTTTGTGTAAGCGACCATTTCACAACTTAGGCCAAAATGGGGTTGAGAGGGTAATTCAAAAATCTGAAATACAAGCCCCCATCAAGTGATACCTCATTGTAAAGGGCTTGATAAATGTAGAAGAATTGCACAAATCAGTGGTCTCTATCTTAACAATATCGAAAAAGGCGGCCAGTCAAATTTGAAATGTCCTATGTTAAAAAAATTTTAATTGCGTTACAAACACTATGTTCCAGTGGAAAGAAATAATGGTTCTTTGCATGTTATTTACTCAAAGCAGAGGGTCAATTAACATATAGTATTAAACAAATATTTACACAATTTGGCATAAGCTTAAAAGGAACGAATAAACTTACAGTTTCTCTAGATACAGAAGATAATAGTTTTCTACGTTGGAAGCACAACTACTGATAACAATCCAGTGATAATAGAATCCAGTGATTATAAATTTAGAATTAAGGTAGTCTTTAGCTTTATTATGAATGAAAGTTATTGTAACGTAGCTAATTACAAATCTATGTTAATAAGATGTTTTCAACTTCGACTAGCCTAATTTCCAAAGTTTCAAAGTTAAGGGGGGGGGGGCTTTTTGGACATCCGGTATAAATCGGAACAAAGGAAATGTTTACGAAAATAAATTACAAGTAGGCCGATATCTTATAAATTTAATGTTAAATGATTATTATAAACATTGGTTATAAACCTAATACAGATTGTTGATAGTCTATCTTATCAAGAACAACTTGTATCCTTCTTTAGTTTTTGTTATTTTGTTACAATTCAGTTTCGACTTTGATAATAGTTTAACAGATATTTTCTAAAAGCATCTCGAGACCGACTATTTACAGGTATAAAGGCCGAAAGGTAAAATTAAATAATTTAGATCAATTAACCGTTCTGTTGTCATCGAGTAATTGATTTTAAATGTATAAATAAAAAAAAGTAAAACAATTTCTCTGTCGGTGGTAATAGGTGCATATTTAAAAAAAAGGGGAACAAAGCAGAAAATAAGTCAATTACAAACCTTTATGGTAACTCTAAGCTGGACTGTGATCAAAGCTTTCTGGTGATCTTTTGTTTTAATTAAAAAGTATGTATATTCATAAAGTCAAAGTAACGAAATTGTATCAGACTAGGGTTTAAATCTGGGACATTACCCTTGTGTTTTTAATTAAATTTATTAAACAAATGATTTTATATTTATATTATCATAAAATATACACGTTTGAGAAAAATTTCAATCTCCACAATAACATTGAAATATTAATGACGAAAATCCAAAACTTTTCACTAAACTATTATGTATATCTTTGACAGGATTTTTTATTTTAACCTCTTTTTAGAGGGTGAAAAGAGTTGTTTCGGAAATATTTCAAAGTTAACTCTCTGCTGACTTTATATTTAAAAAAAAATAAAAATAACACTGTTCTCACTCTTATACGTTTATTACCAAACGCGTTTCAACGACAAAGTCGTCATCCTCAGTGGTATATGAGCTACAACTTACAGATTATAACTAATCT